>JAOTBA010000002.1:20440450-20462311 GCA_025629845.1 Erythroxylum squamatum | reverse complement strand
GATGCTTTTTAAGTAAATTATGATACCATGCCATATGAAGTGAATGTAGTGATCGAACGTAGCTCGCCCTTATCGTAAGATATGTATCGGAATGACCTCCGGACATCCTGGTGTGTACCCTGCGGTAAGGGGACGCTACATCAAATCCATCAAGATGTAGATCCCAGCATTCAAGGGGAGGAATGATGCTGAGGCGTACTTGGAGTGGGAATAGAAGGTTGATATGATCTTCGAGTGTCACAACTTGTCGGAGGAGAAGAAGGTAAAACTTACTGTTGTTGAATTTACAGATTATGCACTAATATGGTGGGATCAATTTGTGACCTCTAGGAGAAGGAATGGAGAGAGACCCACAATACTTGGGCAGCAATGAAGGCATGTATAAGGAAGAGATTTGTGCCTTCTTACCATTATAGGAAGATGCATCAAAAGCTCCAAAGACTCTCACAAGGGTCTATGTCGGTAGAGGATTACCACAAGGAGATGGAGATTGCTATGATCCGTACTGATACAGTGGAGGACCCCGAGGCCACCATGGCAAGGTTTTTGAGTGGATTGAATGGGGAGATAGCGAATGTGGTGGAATTACAGCATTATTTGGAGATTGAGGACATGGTGAACATGGCCATGAAGGTGGAGAGACAGCTTAAAGCTAAAGTGGCTGCAAGGAGTGGAGCAAGTTCTAGTTATTCATGGAACTCAAAATGGCCCAGGAAGGAGAAGTATAAGGATAAGGGGTGGACTTCAGGTGGACTTCAAGAAAGCACCTAAGAAATCAATTAGGGGATCTGAGCAAAAAGGTACTTCTAGTAAACATTCATCTATAAAATGTTTTAAATGTTTGGGTATTGATCATATTGGTTCTCAATGCCCTAATAGAAGAGTGATGTATATGAAGGATAATGGGGTTATTGATTATGAGGATAGTGATGTTGATGACTTGCCATGTGATAGTGTTTGTGATGATGAAGATGAATATGTGAAAAGAGCTGTCGTAGAAGAAGCACTTGTAGTTAGGAGAGTGTTAAGTGCTAGGGTTAGAGATGAGATTCTGGATTAGAGGGAGAACCTATTCCATTCAAGGTGTTTGGTGGATAGAAAGGTGTGTAACTTGATCATAGATAGAGGTAGTTGTATTAATGGGGCTAGTCGAACTATGGTAGAGAAATTGGGCTTGACATTGAGGAAACATCTGAATCCATATAATTTACAGTGGTTTAATGATAGTGTGGATGTGAAGGTGACTAGACAGTTACTGGTGCCATTTTTTATAGGGAGGTATGAGGATGAGGTGTTGTGTGATGTGATACCCATGGAGGCAGGACATTTTCTATTGGGGAGGCCTTAGCAGTTTCACAAAAAGGGTAGCACTTGATGGGTATATCAATAGATAATCCTTTAAGTTTAAGGGTAGGAACTTCATTTTACTACCTTTATCACCTCGTGAATTGTACCTAGACCAGATCAAATCAAGTAAAAGTGAGGAGAGTTCGGATAGTGAGAACAAAAAAAGTGAAGAGAGAAAAGAGGCCCAAAAGAAAAATAAGATTGGCCCGGGAGTGACTGCACAAGTGAGGAAAAGAAAGTGGGATGTGCAGGAGAGAAAAGTACAGAGAGAGAAAAGAAGAGTGAAAAGAAAGAGAAAAGAGTGAGTTTGTATGCTAAAGGAAAAGATATGAGGAGAGTAAATAGAAAGAAAAGAGCACTAGTAGTGGTGAGATACAGAGAACGTTTAATTTCTGATACTAACCCTCTTGATGCTTTACCCAGTGTTTTTACTTTAGATCCTAGAGGTGATGATCCGTTTCAGATGTTAGAGAAGATAAATGACACCGCCTATAAGATTGACCTGCCAGGTGAGTATTCTGTTTCTGCAACTTTTAATATTATTGATCTTTCTCCTTTTGATATGAATTCAGATTCGAGGATGAATCTTCTTGAGGAGGGAGGGACTGATGTGAGCAGGAGACATTATCATCATGGAGATGGTATACATGACTGGGGTGAGTTTGTCATTCCAGTTGAACCTATGTCCAGAGCTGGGATCGAGAAACTCAAGGCAGCTCTCTATGCGCATGTGGGCAAATTTGTGGAGAGGATGGAGTGCACCAAGCCTATTGGAGGAGAGTTATCTAAGTCACAGCCCAAATTGATTTAGTTATCTCAAATCCTTGGACCGGATACACTTGGAACTTGAAGACACGAAGACTTGGGCTATTTTAATTCTTCATCACTTAAGCCCAAGAGCAGATCAAACCTATTTATTGAATTTTTTTGGACTTCATTGTATTTTGGGCTTCCATGTATTTTTAGCCCAACCTTTTATTATTTGACCTAGGTATAAATACTTATGTTTTAGGGTTTTACAACTATGAGATCAGAATTGCTTGAGTGCTGTCGGCTTCAATAGGGAGAAACATTATTCTCTTATTCTTGTTAATTTTCGAACCGTCTTTCACTTATCAATTGCTTTCCCAATTGTGGTGTGTCGCTTGATCGTTTCTCTTGGTTTTATTTTGATCATCGGGATTGCTTGGAGCAAGTTTACAAGAGGTGTCGTAAAAATCTAACCTTGCGTATCCTTATTTTCTTGATTCTTGAATTCGAATTTGCCATGCTTCTTATTCCCTCTAAGTTTAAAAAAAAACACACCAGACAAAAATACCAATCGAAAACATCATCAAATCAACGGCAATCCTTCCGCGGTGCGCATTAAGAAGTTACATGCATCCTCCTCTAAGATATCATGCTCCTTATAAAGTTTGTAGGCTTCAGTGAGCCTTTATGGATTGAAACAAGCTCTTAGGGCTTGATATGCAAAATTCAGCTTCACCCTTATTAAATTTCGATTTATTTCTAGCCCACATGATTCTACACTATTCATTCGACTAACTGACTAGAGGATTGTTCTTCTATTAATTTATGTTAATGATATGATAATAACATGTGATGATGCTTTTGGTATTTCAGAATTAAAGCATTACCTTAGTCAACATTTTGAAATGAAGAGTCTAGGTTCTCTCAACTACTTTTTTGGGCTTTAAGTTTCTTACTTCTTAATGTTATAATCTCTCTCAATACAAATATACAGCTTACTTTCTCATGCTGGCATCATTGACAATAAAAATGTGTCAACTCCTTTTGAAAACAACTGCAAGTTTACTCCTTTTGATGACCCTATTTTATATTGATAACTTATTCGTAGTCTTACCTATATTATTATTACTCGACCTGATATCTCATATGCTATTCATCTGGTTAGTCAGTTTACGTCTACCCCTTGCTCATCTTTTTTTTATAATCATGATCTAGATCCTTTGTTACATTAAAGGAAGTCTTTTATATATATATATATATATATATATAGATTATACTTCTCCACTACCTCCTATTTGGTATTATTTGGTTATTTTAATGCTGACTAGGTTGGTGATCTAATAGATCATCATTCTACCACTGGTTATTATTTCTTTTTAGGTGATTCTCTGATCTCTTGGCATAGAGCAAAGCAAATTGTCATTGCTCACTCTAGTATTGAATCTAAATATTGTGCTCTTGCTAATGCTACATCAGGATTACTATGATTATGATAGTTATTAACTAATATGGGTGCCACACATTTTTCTACCACTATGCTTTATTGTGATAATAGAAGTGCTATACAAATTTCTGGCAATGACGTTTTTCATGAATGGACCAAACACCTTAAAATTGGTTGTCACTTTATACGTAATCATGTTACTCAAGGCACTATATACATCTTATTCCCATCTCCTTGACTAACCAAGGCACTCTATACATCTTATTCCCATCTCCTTGACTAACCAAATAACTGACATATTTACCAAAGCACATCTTCCACCCCTTTTTCAAGATTTAGTTAACAAACTCAAGTTGGCATTTACCATCCGATCTTCAGTTTGAAAAGGGGAAGTGTTAAGATTCAGATTAGATAGAATTTGTACATCCCATGCGTTTAAATTAAGGTTAGCTAAAATCGTGTTTTATGTATATCATGCATAATTGTATGATGAGAATCAATTCATAAAGCATTTTATTTCTAGCGTTGTGTTCGTACTTTCAAGCACATAACGTCAAGAGCGTTGCTGCTGTACCACTGCTAATTGGGATCCTTTTAACATCGGGATCTAAGTCTCATCTAAGAGCAGTTCGAGATCTGTTGCTTCTTGAAGTTTTTAAGCATTGCTAATAAATTTCAACGGGAAGAAGAGGAGATTGGTCTTCTTTGATCATTGCTAGCTACTGCAGAGAGGGGAAATACAAGACATTAAAATTTGATTGATAAAAGATGGTAATTCTCTAGAACTCACAAAGCTAATTGTTGTCATGCGAGCAGGTGCAATTTTCTTAGCCAGATTTTCCCCGGAATGATAAACTAAATCCCAAGAATGAGTGGACTACAGCATAACTATCCGTTTCATTATTGATAATATCCAATTACAGAAGAAAATGCTAATATTAATGATCGGGGCAAAACTCCGCCCACCATGCTCCTGGCCCAACAGCTCAATGTAAACAATGTGATCCCGAAGCATACCCACTAAACTATGTACCTCCTCTTTCTAGTCAATATGTTGACCACAGAATATAATAGACATCACTATATTTGCCCCACAATCGCTAAGAGAAGTTGCTAGATGAAAAAACTTAAAAGAGCAGCTCACACAAGCCAGAGGACTATCAATCACGTATACATCAGTCACTATACTCGTCCGAAACTTCCGAGTCTGTGACGTCGTTGTTTCTGATTTTGTTGGCCATGTCATCTGAGCCATCGCTCATTTCCATGTCTGGCTCTGAATCTTCATCCCTAATATCATCTTCTCTAAGATCCTCAATGCCATTTTCGTCGGCTGAAGCAATGGCATCATCATCACTTACATCCATCAAATTTCCATTCCACCTACTGGAGGTACCTTCTAAATCCTGTTCCCAGTTTACCTGCTCATATTCCTCTGCCTCTACATTGTCATCAGATTCCGCTGCTTCAATACTGTTGCTATTATCAATACTTTCCATATCCATCCTGCCTTTTTCAAAACCCCATTCTTCCTCACCCAAGTTTCTCAATGATCCACTATACTTCTTGGAGCTAATTTTGTCCTTCACAGAACTAATCAATGCCTCCTCGGCAATCATCTTCTCTCCTCTCCTTTTCCTAACTGTCCGACGACCTCGGCTGGATACTTGCATATTAGTTCTTCTTCCCTGTTGTCTTAATCCTTGATTCGAACTTTCAAGCTCGCGACCATTGTGCTTGGCAGTATCAGCTTTTAAGGCAGGAGACTTTTTTTGACCCCTGGTCCCAGCTGCTTGGTCACGGCTTGTCCTTCCACGACGATAGTTACTGCGTCTACCACGTAGATCGGTGAAGTTTTCTTCTTTAAATCGTTCTTCTTGCTTCAACACTTTCATTTCAACTTCTTTACTCCTGAGAGGAGAGTATCTAGAAGGAAACTTCTGCACAAGGAACTTAAGTTAGCCAATCACTTTAAAACTTTAAACCCCCCTTTAGCAAACAACATATCAAACAATACTCAAGCCAACCAAAAGTACAACCCACACTTTCCTCCTTTCAAGGTTTAAGGTGTTTGTAGATGTAAACACTATTGCCATCACCAGCAAAAAGGGTAAAGAAAAGTATTACTACTAATGTGAAGTGTTTTCTAGACAACTAACAAGCGCTTCTGGAATTTTACTTATCATCTACATATGCTTGAAACAAATAGTAAAACTAGACCATGAAGACTAACATTGAAGGAAAAATAAAATTAACAGAAAGCAAAACGAATAGACTGCAAGACTTGAAAACATACTTTGACAGGCTTGTCATCAAAGGGGTCAGTTTTCTCATCTGGCATGTAAATAACAGAGTAATCTAGCTCAAAAAGCCTCAAAGCCACAGCAGCAGAAGTTTTTGGTATCCATGGAAGCACAGGGACTGATTCCAGAGCAGCCAAATCAAACAGTGGATTTTTGGGTGAAGCAGAAGTGCTTAGCAGTTCCTTTGTCATCTCAAACTTTGATGACAGAAAATCGCGCTTTAAGGAATTCTCCAATGCAGTTAAAATCTGAAATTACATAGTTAAATGAGCAGTGTAGTTAACCGACAGAGTGCACAAAGAAAAGCAACTTCAGTCCTCATAGGTCTACACCATGATAACTTTCCTGTCAATGCATGATCAGTTAACAATCATTTAGATCGATGAAAGCATGCGAGGGATGAACAGTTAGATCAATATCTACATATTAATGGTATGAGCAACCAAATTATCATATTGCTTGATGTTAAACGAGTAAATTATCAAACTATGGGCTATGATACAAACCTGTAGGATTTCCTCTGCTGAAGACGAGATACTCAACTTCATACTCCAGCTCCTTCGGTAATTCTCCACCCAAAATGGCTGGAGAGCTTCTGGAGGAACAGAAGCCTGCCAATTCAGAAGTGCATATAAATCATCACTGTGATCCCCAAATATAACATACCAGGACCATGAAGCAACAATTGAGAAAAAGGAAAAGAGATACAAATAGAAGGTATTCCACCTCAACCATAGCCGATAGGGCCTTCAGCAAACTAATTCCGAGAGGTAGAGAAGATCTGCAGCTATTTACATCTGAAGTACCCAATCGCCTCTCTCCCCATGTAGTTTTATTTTCTAAAGACCCAAAGGTCTTGTCAGTAATCCTTGAATTCTGATGACAAGGGCAGTGGGGATCCTCTGAAAAATAAGTGGTTAGACAAAATTCACAAGTTTCCAGCAACAGAGGACACCTTTTGTTTTCATGTTTCATGGCCCGTAATGTTGAAGGACTAAAGCATTCTTTCCACATCCAGTTCTGGAAATCATGATACCTTTTCAAAGCACCCTTCTTCTCCATCTCATTTTTTCCAAGCTCAATTCTGAACAAAGATGAAGTATCCAGAGCATCTACGCTTGTATTACAGACAATACTGCTAGGACTGTCAATACCAGCTGAACTATTTGGACTAGAATCTGTTTCAGCAACTTCATTTTCAACAGTAGTTCCGCTTCGACATGCAGTGTTTTCAGATCTTAAGTTCCTACAGACATTTTCTTTGAAGGAAGTTTCAATCTTTTGCAACATTATACGCAGATGGGATTCCCTAAGCCCACGAACATCCAAAGATGACAAAAGGGTGTCAAAAGCCTGCATAGAACGGATGAAGTATTATGTCGATAAAGGAGACACAGCACAATAATAGGGCAACAATCTTGTGACCCAATACTTTTGTTACAAGCCAGACAAAAAGAAAAAAAGGCAAACAATATTTAGTGATCTCAATTAAGGAAATTGTTAACAATCACTACAACTAAACAACACAAATAAAAATATTAAACACAAATATTACCTCTTCTGAGTCGATGATTCTCCACTTGCCATCATGCAGTTCAACAAAGATCCTTCCAGCACAAGGATCATTCCGTGAAGCAGATGCAACAAACTGCCAGTACCTATTACGTCTCCGATCTCGGCCTAAAGGCAAAGATCTATATATATATGTTTCTTCTGCTATGTGGGTAATATAGGCTTTCAATTGTGAGCGTGACCTTTTTGAAGTATTTCCATATTGCTGAATTGATAAGTTATCTGGGTTACTGGAAGGATCTAGAACAATCAGAGACTTCTCATTTGGAGTACCATTTAGTTGATTTTGTGTATTCTCTGATGCAACCAGGGGCTTTTGGTCATCAGCAGTGCTCGGAGACGTCTCCTTGTTAATTCTATAGCCAACTGGCAATGGGCTTTGGCTGCCCTCAAAAGCAGAATTAGTAACTTGAATGTCAATTTTGCCCCCAGTAAAAGGTGGAAGATCTAATTTATTGATAATATCTTCTTTCAGGCGACTTCTATCCAACTGTGCCTCAGCCCACATTTGCTTTTTAATTGCATTTGCGGCTTCCATACGGTCCTGTAAAAAGTTTCTATCAAGACAAAAGAAAATGGGGAAAAGAACTTAAAGATGATAAAATGAGAAAGAATGTTAACCTCAAGAACAGCTCGTATAGAATTCCCTTCATTTGCAATACCAACCAAGACAACAAGGGCATTAAGACGCTCCTCAACACTGAGATGGGAATAATCCCCTTCTGTGAGTCCTTGAACCCATGATTCACCTGATTTGCTTTCATCAATCTCAATATCTTCTTGCTCAAAATTACTGGCCCTTCTATCTTCCCGAGCGCCACATTGTTCAACAATGCTTGGAGTCTTTGCATCCTTGGGAACATTCAAAGGGAAAGATAATAATTCTTTCTCAGATTCTGTTTGCACTGGTAATGAAACATCACCACAGTCGTTATCTTTTCCACTAGCTGAATATGTGTTAACTTCATTAGAAGGATCCGCGCTTCTGTTGGCAATTAATGGAGTAGCCAAATCATCAACTTCAGGATCCTCGTCAACGTCAACTTCAGAGTCTTCATCTCTCTCAACATCATCAGCATCTTCTCCACCCAAAAACCCATTTTCAAACACACGAATTTTCTTCCTGGCTGCAGAGAGTACTGCCTCAGCATCTTCAGGATCCTTCCTGTAAGCAGCCCGAACACAATATGTTGAAGGAGCAATTCTTTCAAAAAGTTTTTGGTCCCTTGTCAATGCAACAGATATAGATGCCTCTGGAGTTTTGCTGGTTGTCAGGTCCCGAAGTCCAGATTTCTATGTAGTGCAACGATGAAATCATGAAATAAAAATCGGTAAAGGGATGCCTTCTGAAGTCCCAAACAAATAAAAAAAATGGAAAAGGGCACTAATATTTAGGAAAGCGAATGAATGTAACCTGTATCTTGTCTGCAAGCTCAAGCACTGTTAACCCCTTGCTTCCCTCAAGTGACAGAACATGAAAAGCAGCAAATTTAACAGTTCCAGGTGTCAATCGATGCCTAGATCTGCGAGGAAGTAATAAACCCTTCTCTCGCATTAAAGCAAATGCACTTTCAGCTGCTGATCCATTGCGCAGAGTTGAAATTACATCTCCACAACTCTTACCCTGCAACATGTAAAGAATTCAGAAAACTCAAAACAAAGATAGATCGTAGTAATCTGTGCTTACCGTATTTGTTCAAATCAATAGCAGACACTAAATAATGCCTCTTTTTTCATCACTGTTAATGATTAGGATAACATTTAAACCATCCTAGAAGAACTCTCCAATCAAAACACACATACTTGAAAAGTAGAAAACTATGGTATCTAAGCCTTAAATAGCTCAAACAGCATCTTCTTCCTCTACCCTAATTGGACATCACAGCATATCTTGATAAATATAATTTACTACCAAAACTAGAGATCATTAGCAATCAGAGTACAGGTCAGCAATAAAACATTGAGGTTCAAATCAGTCAAAATTCTAACTGCTTTTGTGTCTATTAATTTGTTTCAAATGAATCCCAGTTAATAGTAAATGACATTACCCATCAATCTAAACCACAAACTTTTTTTCTCTAAAACTAAGTAAAACTATTAGGGCATATATCTGATAAATCCCCCCGATTGTAGGCAGAAAGGAAATAATAGTAACTTGGAATGCTACATGAAAAACTCTACTCATATCCTCAATTTAGATCTAAGGTTCCAGCTAATTTAAGTTCCTGAATACCAAATTCCATGCTTTATTATTCAAACCACAACAATATGCTTGTTACTTCTATGCTTTGACAGGGATAAATTATATTAAAACCTCATCATTATCACCAAAGTATGTCCATGTTGAACTCCTTTTCTTCAAGAGCGGTCCAAATCCTGCAGACAATGCCAACTGTCGAAATATTTCAGGCCACGTAAGTGGATTCAAGTGCCGTTGCCAGTTGCGTATGTCAAAGCCCCACATATATGCCTGATTTATTATAGAAAATGTTCATTAAATAAATCAATATGAACCTCTAAAACATGGAATAATAAAAATACAGTATTACAGGGATTACCCCTTGGACAATCTGAGGATGTCCACCTTCAGGATTGGCAGCAGTATATTGATTTGTTCCTAAACCAGAAGATGGTGTTCTGGCTACATCTTCAATATCTTTTATTATTAATTTCAGCAAAGTAACATGTATCTCGCCCAATAACCTTGAATCCTAAAGCCAAAATATGAAAATCTCAACTGCCAGAAGCAATAATTTGAATCATAAAAAGAGAAAAGAAGTAAAACAAAACTCACATAGTCATGAAAAGCTTGAACAAACTCATCGAGTGTAAAAGGCCATAAGCCAAGAATGTCCGCAAAAGTTATAAAAAATCTCCAAACCTGGAAAAGACAAATGAAGCTTTTCACACCCAAAATTATCCCATTAACCATTTGTGTCTTCAAACTAATACAATGAACAAAAATGACAAAGAAAAGTTTAAAATTTTCACATAGTAGCACAACCAAATCCCAACCATTGCACACGTTAGTATGAGTTTGATTCAGCAAACCTACCCCAACAACTGCGCACGTTAGTATGGGTTTGATTCGGCAAACCCTTAACAATATATGCACTAAAGCTTGTCCATCAGAGCACTTCTTCAATTATCTGAAGCACTCTCTAGTCAAGCAAACAAATAAGGGGCAGAAAAGAAAGAAATAAAGATGATCTCAGTTCATACCATCAACAGGTTCCCAACATTTTCTTCTGAGTCCATCCATGGTTGAATAGCAAACGGTTTCCTCAGTTTCACAGAGTCAGGCGGGAATGAGCTCAAAGAATCTAAAAGCATAAAGGATGTGTTGGCAGAGAAATATTGGTGAGGGTAGCACCCAAAAGTCCAAACAAGAACGATAGGAATCAACTTCCAAAGGAGTTGCATTTTCCAAATAAAGTTGCACATTATCACACTAGGTTATCATGCCTTTTAATGTAGGTATTAAGTTAAACAAGGGAACTCTGACTAAGAGATTAAACTTCCATTCTGATAACTGTCAAAAGTTTGTCGTCATTCACTCTTTAAAAAACTGCGATGTATCCATATCGCCAACATGATAATCATAAAGAAATGTTCTCTGCTAAGCTTATTTCCATGTAAAGACTTCTAAAACAGTAGTATTATAAGAGAAGATCCTTAACAGAAAGGGAAACTAGTTCATGTTATCTAACTGTCATTAGAGTCCAGTACCTCTGAACACGTCAAGGTTTTGCATAGTATCATAATCAAGGTGAACTATGGAAGGCAATCCCTTGCTAGTAGCAGCTAATTCCATTAGCTCCAGTTGTTCATCCTCTATAAGGTCCAAAGATTCTTTTGCAATTTTGCGTGCAGTAGCCTTCTCAACAGCAGCTTTGCGCTTCTCTGCTTCTCTTTCCCTACGAAGCTCTTCCTTTTGCCTCCTCTTCTCAGCCTTTAGAACAAACAAAATTAAATAGAAGGTCAACAAAACTTTCAATTTCAGGAGTAAAACTGGGTAATACAGCCATTAAGCAGTTTTTCCACTGACTCTTTGATACTCTTTCTGCAAAAACTTTTCCCTTCTCTCAAGTTCACGTCTCTGCTCACGCAGAAGTCTCTCTTCCTCCCGCTGTCTTTCACGCAGCAACCTCTCTTCTTCCTTTCGCCTTTCGCGGTCCTGTTTCTCAATTTCTTTCCTCATTCTCTCTTCATTCTAAGGGACAAAGACCCAAAAGTTAGGATCAATTGATGATGTATGCACCAGGTAGAATCTGATAGAAGTAAATAAGAATATACCTTCCGCCTCAGAATATCTTGTTTCTCAAGTTCTTTGCGGATTCGATTCTCATGAGCTTCAACTTCCCTAGCAATTCGAGCTTCATCACTCTAGAAGTGATAAATTATAAAAGTTAACACTCGCAATCAAAATTTTTTATAAAAAAAAAGGAAAAAGAGCAAAGAAAAGAATAAGATCTATAATCAATTCTAAGTACATACTTTACGTTTTCTTTCCATCCGCAGATCAGAATCAATTTGCAAGGCTTGTCGATCAGGATAGACAACTAGGTTGTCAACTCCCACAACCGGATTAGTGATAGCATGGGCATCTAAGATACGGTTTGCATACAGTTCACGCTGCAGGATACTGTCATCATCCCTATGAGGTGATAAAAGTACATGCTCATTCTGTTCTTGTTGAGGCAACAAACGAGCACGAGATATTTGACCTTGCACACCATGTCCCCTGGATAAAGGTTCATCTCCATGTATAAATGGTGAAGGTCTAGCCCGTAAATTATCAACAGCCAAACCCGCATAAGGAGACTGAGAAAGTTGTCCATACACATCAGATTTAATATTGGATGGTTCCTGGAGAAGCTGGTATTCAAGAAGAGCTCTTGTAGAGGCCTAACAAAGATTTTTTTAAAAAAAAAAGCAATGAGTCTATGGCTTCACTACACAGAATAGCACTGGAGATGATATGATCTTCTTCTCTATTGGCAGTAAGTTGATGAGAAGTCAATTATGAACAGTTAAAAATAGAAATACACAAATTATTCTCTGCATGGAAAAAATAAAAACTAGAGAAAGCATCTATTTAGACTACAATATTATTGAATAGACACCTACAGTAAGTAGTGGGAAAAGGAACTTCTAATCATAAAAATTTTAGAGCTGGAAGGATAATTTTGGGGAAAGAGCAAAGAGAGTTGTAGGTAGACAGATTCCCACTGTCTTCGTAGATGTGCCCTGGACAGGGCAGATTTGGCACCAAGCAATTCAATGGACAAGAACATTTGTGTTTTATTGCATATTCGGAATCTTTTTGTTCTTAGATCATTTCTTTGTTCCAGGCTCAACTTTACTAGAGCTCTTACCATACTAAAACTACCTTACATCAAAATGACAAGTTCAATAATGAAAATAATCATAGGGGTTAAAATTATAGAAATCAAAGAAGAATTCAAGGACTTATCAGCAAAGGAAAGGAGCTGAAGACTAATAATGGTACGAAAGAAATGGAACTAAAAACTAATTATGGTATGAGAGACATGGGACTAACTTCACTAGTGTTATATAAGCTCAAGAAAGATCCTCCAAACTCCCTACCCTGGCTCCCAGAACTTTCAATTATTTCCAACTTCAATGAATAATCCAGATTCAGATTCTACTTTTGCCAATGATGGCTAATTCTTGGTCAAGCTATTGGACAAAGGGATGATTCAACCATATAACATTGCAGAAGTAAAAGCTTGACATATCAGGAAAGAAACAAATACAAAGCCAAAGATGGAAGTGGCAAGTTAAATAAACTAACTTTGCTTGGTTTAGAATCATGCCGCTCATATGCTTTACCCTCGTAGGGATAGCCCGACCGCTTCTGCTGCTCTGCCATTGATCATGTAAATGAGATAACATAGTGTTAACAGATAATCTTTATATAGAGCATAATGTAGGGAGGAAACTATACACTTCACATATAAGCATTCCCCACTAGTGCTCCAACTTTTTTAGATTAAAAACAAGAAATTCAAAGACATGAGTATTAAGGAAGATCTTCTCTTGCTCTTGTTAATGAACACCATTTTAGATCTCTACATCTGGTATCAAAACATTCTGTGACAAAACCATTATATTATTAACCGGTCAAAAGTGACCAACTACGCCGTAAAGGAAAGACAACCAGAGAGATCACCAATTCCTATCCAGTAGGTGTACGTGGAAAACATAGGAAGAACACAACATGCATTACCAATACACCTGAGTTATCCATCTATGAACAACCAGCAGATGATGTTGAGTAAATAAAACTGCATATACCTAATGGTGCCCCAAAAGCATCAGGTGGCAATGGATCAAACTCCATTCCAAGAATTGGCCCATCTTCCCTTAACGGCTCACCCAACTGTGCCTCAACACAGGCAATAGCTCTAAGCTCCATTGCTGACTGTGGTGATGACTCAAAGTACCTCCTCATTATTGGCGCATCATCAACTATCATCTTCCTTGGCTCCATAAATGGACTAGACCCTGAACCCGAACCTGAGCCCGAACCCGAGCCTGACCCATAATCACTACCATTCTCAGGGCATGCAGCCCTATGCTCACCCACTGGAGACTCCATCAAAGGTGCAGCTTTTCGTGGTTTCTTCGCAGGAGTCTCCTTCTTGTCCTTCAACCTCCTATGGCAAAACCACATCTGCAACTGCCTATCTGTGAGGCCCAACTTTTCAGATAATTCAGCCCTCATTGCCTCAGATGGGTATGTCTCCGCTGTCCAAACAATCAAGAAATAATCATATCAACAAACCAAAAAGATTATACACACAGCACACGCATACCCACAATCGTATATCTAGATAAAGATACACAATGACAATGCGTGAAAATTTGCCAAGGAGGAGAAATGAAAATCATACGAATTAATTAAGGAAGAAGGAAACTTCAAAAAGAAAAAAGAAAAATCCCCGAACCAACATAAAAGAAATAGCAGATCGGACTAAGAATCAACAGAAACTAATAGAATTGGCATTCCCGCACATAACAAGGCATAGAAACAAGCAATAAAGATTGTAAGCGTACGGACTTTCATAAGCCTTCTGTAGGGTTTCGAGTTGGAAGGGAGTCTTCATCTGCCGCTTAGGCTTACTAGTTCCTTCGTTGGAATTTCCGACGCCCTTGTTGGGTTTCTGGGGGGTTTCTCCTCCGGAATTGGACTCCATAGACTCCAATTCAGAACCGGAATGGAGTGGAATTAGGGTTTGTAAAATGGGGGGCCGAGAGATAGAGAGAGAAGAAGAAGAATAGAATTGTTCTTAAATTGTTTACCCGATTTCTATTGCTCTTTGGGTCTAAAGATATCTTCAAAGTCAAGAAGTTGATAACATTAACATTTAATATATATGATTTGATTGAATTTTGTTTCTCATCCTAAGAAACTAAATTCCTCGATCCAAAGCCAAAGGTCCATCCTTCTTCACTTTTGATTGGTGATTGGTGAATTGGTTGGCTGCGTGCTTGTTGATGTTTTGTTTGAATGCTTGCGGTTGGGGAGGAGCAGGAGCTGCTTGTTTTAGTTGTGGATTTGGAGCCTTATTATTGGAATTAAGATTTAAGTTGGAGAGCGAGGAATTGGATTGGACGTGCCTTACTTGGGCTTTACACCCATCCTGCTTTCCTCATCTTATTTTATTGCTTTAATTTAATAAATATTTTTATATAAACAATCTTATTTAATTTCCTAATTTACCTAACAACTTATAAGAAAAACAAATCATAATTTTGTAAAATTTATAACTCAATCATATATGTATTTCTAATTTTAGTAAATTATAATTAATTTAATTCATTGTTTCAAATCATAATTATAAATTTTTCTGAAAAGAAAACCGGGGAAATAAAAGGTTAGAAATAAAGATAAATATTATGATCACAGAAATTTATCACTTTGCCCACACATACACTATTCCAAAGACTAGAAGATAGACAAAATTGTAATTGACATTATTAAGAAATAAAAAAAGATCAAAGAGCCTAAAAAAATATAAATCTAGGGAAAGCTTGCTTATTCCTGCCACGAGTTTCCTACCAGATTAGTTCATTAATCATTTTCTTCGAGATTTCCATTGTCACCTCCCACTCAGATTTGCAGCACAACTTTACAAGAATTTTTCTCTTATTTACTATTTTCATCTTTTATCTATAAATTTACTTCTAATTGGTGTGGAGTATTTTTTAATATGTGAAATGGTTATTTGTATATGGTGATTTATGTTGTATAATCTAGTGCATGATATAGTGACATTTTCTACATAATATTGTAGCATTTTGTTTGATATAATATGGTGGTGTAGTGGTGCAGTGGAGATAAGCAATGAAATAGAGAATGAGAAGAGTTGTTTAAATATGACTATCTTAATACAAGGGAAGAACATTAAGACAAAGTGGTAGAACTGATGAGAATGAAGTTTGAAAATTCTAAAATAATGTTTATTTGTACCAAAAGTAGGCAAGGTGTTATAGGTTTGTTGTTGCTATAAAGGGAGGAACAAAATATGGTAATAAAGAGTTCAAAAGCAAAACATTCTATTTAAGGTCAATTGCAAAAATTGTAATTGTTAAATATAATGAAAATAAGATCAAGTAGAAGAACTAGGCATAATGATTAGGTATGTTGTCGGTTGGTTCAAGGTATTCGGACCATAGCAAAGTTTGAAAGTATGCACAACCATAATTTGATTCCAAGTAATGCAAGGTTTATCAGGTGGCATTAGGTTGTGAATAGCCAAGTAAGATGTATACTAAAATTGAGCAATAATTATAGAATTAGGTAATGTACAAATGTACAATATATTATTACAAGGATGGGTGGGTGTGAAAACATGAAATTTCTATGAAAGGATTGACTCAATCATATAGACATGTTGAAATGACTGAGGTTGGAATAAGGAAATGTGAAAGTGGTGTATAAGATGTTCATTAGAATGAAAGAAAATGATGCTAGATTTTTATACGAAATTAATTGTGATAAACAAGGAAGATTGAGGAATGTTTTCTAGGTAGATGCGAGGAATCAGACAACTTATGTTAAATTTGATGATATGGTCATTTTTAATGTCACAAATCTTGTAAATAAAAACAAAATACGATTTGCTTCATTTTTTTAGTGTAAATCATTACAGACAATCCATATTGTTTAGTTTTGCAATATTGAAATAATGTTTAGATAACTAATCATAACCTTTGGAGAGAGAAAGATGTGCAATGTAATAAAGTCTCTAAAAATTAGGATTTATGCACTTTAGATATGTTTTAATTCCAATAATCATGTTTTGGGCCATAGTCGTGGTCTAGGTTGTGGATACTCCTATTTCCTCTAAGAGAGAGACATCGACTCTAGCACAACCATACCTTTTAACTATAGATCTTGTTGTTTCTGTTTTGAGTAGCACACTATCTGTGGTATGATCATGGCCCGTATCATATTGCTATATAAATTTTCATTAACACTATATGGTTTTTCTCTAAGTCATATTCTAGGTCATGTCGCTTGCTATACTTGATCCATATGGGACACAGGCTGAAAGAAAAGTATGGGCCAAACTTTGTTTCTTTAAAAATTATATTTTCCATATTTTTACCTGAAATAGCTTCCAACTCATGATAAATCTCATCTCAAGGTCAAATATGCACAATTACCTAAAAATATATCAAAAACCACATAAAACAAGGTAATTTGACATAAAAACCAAACAAAATGCTTTACATAAAAAATTGAGAGATTTAAATTCTTGGTTTATAGATAACGTAAAAATACTTAAATTGAAAATGCAATAATAATGATAAGTTCCCTCTTTTGGTTTTTCATAAATGTTCAATTTAGCAATCCATCTTCATTATGTCTATTGTCTCGATTATTTTTTATTTTCTTAAATTGAAAATGAAATAATAATGATTAGTCCCCTCTTTTGATTTTTCATAAATGTTAAATTTAACAATTCATCTTTATTATGTCTAGGGTTGATTACCAAAAAAAAAGCCCAAACTTGGTCAACTTTCAATTATAACCTGAATTTTAAAAAGTAGTAATAAAATGCCCAAACTTTCAATTTTTTCAATTCTAACCCGAACTTTAAAAAGTAGCAATAAAATGCTCAAACTTTCAATTTTTTCAATTCTAGGTTAATGTCAATATCAATGTTTCCATTAAGTTTGCTGACATGACTTGCTACATGTCTTATAAACCTTAACTATTAATACATGTCAGTCAAAATTAATACAACAAATGAAGATTATGAAACGACATCGTTGTTTAAAAATAACCTAAATCAAATTACGCAACTCCAACGACCTTGCGCTTTGATTTTAATTTTTTTCCTTCGCTTTCAGTTTGTTCTCTCGATGCCCTTACCCTTTGATTTTAATATTACAGAACTCCGATGCCTTTACACTAAGGGCATCAAGAGAATGAACTAAAAACGAAGAGCTTACTAGTGTAGTACGCTCTAATACGAGGGTAGTTTGGGGCGTTAGAATAAAAAATAGAAAACAAATGGCTGAAGGATAAGGGAGAACAACAGATAACATCAGGCTAGAATTGAAGAAAATTAAAAGTGTGAGCATTTTATCACCACTTTTTGAAGTTTGGGCTAGAATTGAAAAAAAAATTGAAAGTTTGGGTATTTTATTGCTACTTTTTAAAGTTTGGGCTACAATTGAAAATTTGATGAAAGTTTGAGAATTTTTTGGTAATTAACCCTTATGTCTATTGTCTTAATTATTTTTTATTTTCTTTATTTTTGCACTAAAAGTTAATAATCTATAATTCAAAATTTTAAAAATTAAGATTCAAACATCATTAAAGCAAGTGAAAAAATTGGTGAAGCCAAAGAAATATAAAGTGGTCATTAGGCTTTAAGTTTGTCAAATTAGTTCTCTTATCCTTGTTATAAAATGAAGTAATGTGATGTCTATAATTATCTATTTTATCTTTTCCTTGCTGTAGTTAGTAATTAGGATCGTATTTTCAAAGTAATAAAAATATCATTTAGATCTTTGGCTCTCAAGACCCTAAACCAAATGAGGCTTTTCTAATTAATTGTGCCCTATTACTTAATGCGCAAGCCCTTAGTATAGGCTTAAGCCTAAAATAAACTATAAAAGCCATATTTTTCTTGTTTAACTTATTTTTTGTGAATTGCTAAGTAATTGCATAATGTGATAGAGGATAATTCAATCATAAAAAAATAATGTAAGATTAATAAAACTAGGAAAATTAAGCCTAAAATCTAACCTAAAATCATCTAGGTACAAACCTACAAACTTAGGCCCTAGCTACAAGCTGACAAAACCTTAAAGTTTAAGTATTAATTGCCAAGTAACTATTTTCTATGCATTTTCTACTTCTAAATCAAATATAAAATATATTCAAGGCCCTAAATATTAAACATAAACTCTAATATTTTATTTTTTAAGGACCTAATAATCATTCTAGGAATATTAGTTTCATTTCAAGCCTTAAGTCATACTTTTAGGCATTTTCTCCACTCCAAGCCTAAGACGCAACTCTAGTTTCAAACACTAAAATTTACTCTAGGAATTTTATTTCAATTTCACATCCTAGGACCCTACTATATAAATTTTATATTAATTTCAAGCTCTAAAATTTATTCTAGGTATATTAATTTCATTTTGATCTCCAAGAGACAACTCTAGACAATTTTTTCTTAGTTTCAAGTCCTAAAATACAACTCTAAGCATTTTTCTCCATTTCAAAGCCCTAAAATTCATTTTAGGCATATCAATTTCATTTTAAATGCCTTTTACAGATTAATGAATGAATTCTTTTATCTTTCAAAAAATTCATCTTAAATGTTAAAAATAAAACTTTATAATTTTGTTTATTTCAAAATCTAAGATCTAACTATGGGCATTTAATCCCAATTTTAAGTTTTAAGAATCAATTTTAGGCATTCTATCTTAATTTCAAGCCATAAGACCTGACTTTAGGTATTCAATCTCAATCTTAAAGTCCTAAAACCCATCTTTAGCTATCTTTTCCATTCCTAATGTTCACTCTAGGTAAGGACGACAATTGAACTTAGTTTGACCCAATTTGAAGTCGATGAGAAAATCCTAGATTGATACAGCTTTGGGTTAGGCTCAAGCTAAAAACTTAAAAAAAAATTAGACTTGAGCTTCTGACCCCAGCCACATCAAAGCGAGCCAAATTCTTTGTCTTAAAATATCTTCATTTTGTTAAATAAAAAATGATGTTATTTGTTAATAAAAATTGTATAAGCTGCTGAAAGTTCTCCTTTCTCCCCATGTCTCTATTTTTGTCTCATAATCCCTAAATGATAAATCCTTAATCACATTTGTCTGTAAATCTATTAAAAAACAACTCACTACCCTAATTTGTAACTTACGATTACCGCTCGCCCCTTTTTCATTGCATTTTTATGTCAAAAATATGTCTTGAGTTGAAGTTGGGTATTATTGCCATCATTTTTTATTGAATTTGAACCTTAAATTGTTGAGCTTTACCTTTCATCTAGAGTTCTAATTTAAGTTAACCCTTATCTTGCTTGTTGTAGTAAATTATGTTAGAAGTATATGGACTAATGTAATCACAACATTAATTCCATATACACAACCATTAATTGAATTGCCCAATGTATGTTTAATAACCATAATGAGATGGTTAATAATTTATTAATTGTATTTGAGACACATGGTAGTACCCTAAAAACTATTGGTTGACCCATTAAACCATAGTTCATCATATCTATGAAATGACACAATTAGCCTCATTTTACCCATTAGGGTAGAACATGTTATAAATATAACATATGGTGAGAATATGTGTGGTTGCCGTGGATGTGTGTGGTGAAAGTTCAAGAAGGGTCTTCTACCATAAGCTCTTTCTCTTGCATAAGTTTGTTGAATATTAATAGGTTGTGGTCTCTTGAATGGAAGAAATGAATCAAGATTCTATGCCCAACATTGGAGGTATGTTCATTTCTTGTATAGTTAAGGCTTTAAATAGAATGTGGATCTTGGTATTGTGGTTATTGATGACTGCATTTATTATTAATAATTGGTATAAGAGCTCCATGGTTATTTGATTTTAAGGCTTGTATTTGGGTATAAACTTGTTTTTTTCAAATCGGTTTTTTGCCATGAATGATTTTGAAATGATGCATTGAAGGTGTAGAAACTGTTGTTGGTTATTGTTATTGACTTTTAACTTTGTTTTGGGCAAATGAATCTCATTTTTGGGTAAGATTTTTGAAATTTTTAGGGGGTTTTTCTTTAATGTTTGAAATGGGTAAGAAACTTTCAGGCTTTGGAGTACTTTTGGCTGAAATGGGTATTAGAAATCTATAGAGCATGAAAAACGAAAGAAAATCACTCAAATCTCGTCAGAAATGGACAGTCGGAGGCAAAGTTTCAGGCGGGTTAGATCCCTGCCCCCGCGGGTCAACCCACGTGCCCGACTAAAGGTCAGGGACGACCTATACGATGTCGTCCCAGACCCTGTTGATAATAATAATAATATTTTTTAAATAAAATAACTATTATAATAATTATAAAAAAAGTTTTGAATAGTGACGCTTGAAAAGGTTATTTTTGTACCATTTTCTCCATTTTTTAATTTTATTTTTCATATGTTTATGCACAAGATTAATAAGTGCTTTTATTTGATAATTGTAATTTTTTAATCTTATTGTGACATAAATATCATTATTTGTTGACAATAGTGAATGTTTATTTTTACCTATCGCAAAATTGAGCATATGAAACTATCTGTGATGAGGAACTTTTAAATATTAATATATGTTTAAATTTTGTGTTTTCCTCTAAAATAACATTAAGATCCATATGGGTAATTAATTGTCCTATTGATAATGACTACGTAGTAGGATGCTTAATATGGTGAGGAATTTTATTGAACTATTATGAGTCGCACAATTTTTCTATCCTTTTGATAGTACATTGATGTACATTGATGATTTGGTTGTAATATTTAATAAATTGTTCTTACCTGTGAATGAGTTCTATATTTGTTTAAGGACCTATAACATGAATGATATAATTAATTTTGATAAAATAGTACAAATTGTATGATTCTATTTTAACATGCATATCATAGTTATTGCTCTTGGTTCTTATTCAACTTTAAGCAATCTGAGAGTCTTTGCTATCTTGGCGTTGAATGGAATGAACCACAGGCAATGGGTTGAATATCTTATGATGAATTTGACTATCATGCGAATAGACTTGGCCTTGAGAATTGATGCACCACCTAAACCCGCTGATGATGCTACTGAGAAGGATGATGGGTGTCGAATCCACCAAAAATAAATCCCAAACACCAAACGAATATAAATTGCGCACAGTGGTAAATGGGGTCGATCCACAGAGAATGGAATAATTGATTCT
>JAOTBA010000002.1:20355522-20365625 GCA_025629845.1 Erythroxylum squamatum | reverse complement strand
TATGAACATGTTCGATTCTTTTGATCATAACTCCCTCATCCGACCTCCAAATGAGGTGATTCTTGAACCAATAGATTTATAGGACACATATCTATATCTCTATAAAAAATTGTATCATTTGGAGTTGAATTAAGAGAGTTTGCATTAGAGCAAGTGCGAGGTCGGTTGAGAGAGTATGTTTGGGGAACGAGCACATTTTGGTATTTTGATGATATCTTGAGTTTTATAACTCCGTTTGAGGTGATTCTTGCTTTAAATTAAACAAGAAACTTAGAGCTATGATTTTACTTAAAGAAGTCAATTGAAATTCCGATTAGACGATTTTCGAATTCTTTTCGCGAACAGGAGAATCGAGTACAAACATAGTGACTGGTTAGTATGAGCACGCCATGGAGCATCTTATGAGCAAATTTTGGGATGCTTTAAAGAAAAAAAAAATAGTAGTGAATATGAATCGATAATTGTCCAATAAGGGGTTCAATGAATGAGCCATTTGGGATAATAGCCACGCTCAAGGTTTCATGTTCGCAAGAGGGTTAGGTTCCGGGAGCGGGGTCCAACAATTTGTATGTGTATTGATCGGGCTATTTCGATATGTGTAAGTTTTAATTGATTAACCTCAATAATCCGCAAGCGCATGGGTCTTTCGCGTAGTACCTAAGGTGTCGATCCCACGAGGAGGGGTAATCTAATCCTAAAATATAAGGCCAAAACAAATTGCAGAAATTCAAATGTAACGAAACCAAAACAAGAATGCAATTCAATCAAGCAAATCAATTCAAGAATCAATTACAAAAATATTAACAATTTAGCAATTGCTACACACGCTCAAGAATCAATCTAAGGAGCTATCAATTAAGAGAAAGGGAATTTTACCTATCTTTAATGCTAACCTAATCGATTATGAAATGCTGGATTATTAGTTCTAGACGATCCTAAGGTTGATTACTCTCTCTCGAGTTATAACCATTAATCCTATTTATAAACCCTATTCAGATTAGGGAAGTTGCAATTCCTCAATTAACAACCTATCCAAAACCCTAATTAGATCTGAAGTTTTCTAATAAACTATCGGAAACTATTGCAAGATCTCTCTTCACACAATTTACTGATTTGATTTAATTCTCATTCTATTAAATCGCCTAACTCTTGTTAGCCCAATTTAATTATTTTTCACTCGATTCACCCTCTTATTTTATCACCAAATTATGCAATTGTAGAAATTAAATAACAATAAATCCAATAAAACGTAAACAATCAAATTTCATTAAATCAAAAATAAAACCCCGAAGGTGAGTTTAGAAGCAACATCAACATCAACATCCAAAAATCCTATCTTAAACTATTATTCCAATTCTACACAATAATAAAATTGAAAATAATAGGAAATACGAAATTGAATAGATGACGAAAGGCAGTGACATCGGGAAACTTCTGATCTTGGAAGTACGTCGAGTCGACTTCTTCTCCACTTCTTTCTTCCTTCTTCTTTTCCTCTATCTCTCGATAATTTACTCAAGAGTTTCTCTCAAGAGTGGCTGATGCGAAAAGCTCCCTCCTCTTCTTTGTCTTATTCTTTAAATACATTTTGTGTTCTTAGTAGCCTCAGGATTTTTTTAGGCTCCAAAAGGTCAGAAAAATCCCTCGAAACTTGACGTTTTTTAGTGTCTACGCATTTGGCCTTGTAGTCCACGATTGTGGGCCACATCTAAGCCTTCTGTCATGATCGTGGCAAGCAGGCCACGACTGTGGGCCATGTCCTGGGCTTCTGTCATGATTGTGGCCTGTTGTGCTACGATTGTGGGTCATTGTTTCGGCCCTAGTGTCTCTGAAAATTCTTTGTTCTTCGATGTTGACCTTGAAACACTAATAAACACATCATGGTACCTCAAAAAACATAATAATTAAGCTTAAAGACTTGTACTAACCCATAAAACACTTCAAACATAAATAATTAACAAACTAACACAATTCTAACCTAAACACATACTAAACAATTGAATTAACAACTAAACACATATCAAGCTATGCCCTAAAACACGATACAATTTACACTTATCAATATTGTAAGAAAACTAGTGAGAAATGTGAAGAGTTCATCTTAATTACAAACACTTATTCTCTAAACTATTCTCTTAAGAACATACATCAAAACTAGCACTTTGTGTTTGTTCTAACCATTCTTCCTAAGAGGTTTCAGGCTTTGCTCATCGTATGGATATCATTAAAGATGACCTCCTTGGGTCATTATGGTTTACAACAACCTGAAGAGGTGATGACAACGAAGAACGAAGGAGTTTGTAAAGTATACATCTTAAGTTCATTTTTTATGCTACATCTAATGGCACATGTTTGATTCTGTGTTTTATGGGTTTCGTTTTATTTTTTGCCGCGTATTTTCTGATATGTGATGCATAATTGAAACCCAACACTATATCCAAGATAGCAGGAACCTGCTAAGTGGAAAAAATCATAACAACTATCATTCATCTGTTTTGTATTATTAATGTGGTAAAAACGGTCACATTAGTCATTCTTGTAACTTTTGTAAAAGAAATTATCTCATATGTATGTTTGGAGACCAAAAGGTCAAACTACTAACTCGAAAGGACCCAGAAAAATTTGGGTACCTAAAATGAGATAATGTTTTCTACATATATGTTTCAAAACGGAGATAAGAGAGAATCAATGGATAGTTAAGTGGCTGATCGAGACACATGACAAGTGAAATATCGCACCTCAACTATATTGAAAGAAAAAACAGAGGTTTTGTTGTCTTTGCAGACAAAAATAAAGCAAAGGTCACCGAAATTGGTAATTCTGACTCTACCTCCATTGATAACGTTTTCTTTATTGATGGTTTGAAACATAACTTGTTGAGTGTGAGTCAGCTATGTGAAAAATGTTAAAAAGTCATTTTCTATGCATCTCATTATGAAATTGTTGATATTCATGATGATAATATTGTATTTGTTGGTCTTAGAAATCAGAATTTATATTGTGCTCAACTGGAAGACATGTCATCACAAAGTATTAAATGTTTTGTCTCTCTAGAAAAGGATTCATTTATCTATCACATAAGATTTAGACATGCCAGCATAAGCATTCTATCAAAATTGTCCAAAAACGAGTTAGTAAGTAGACTATCGATCTTAAAGTTTGAAAGCATCAGGTCTGTGAGGCTTGTTTAAATGATAAACCAGTCAAAAGCAACTTTCCTCCTAAAAATATTATGTCTACTAACCAACCACTTGAACTTGTGCACATGGATTTATTCGGTCCCATTAGGACTCAGAGTTTTAGTGGTAAACATTATGATTTTGTTCTAGTAGATAATTACTCCATATTTACATGGGTTTATTTCTTATCAAATAAGGATGACGCTTTTGAAGTGTTTGAGAAGTTTTATAGAAAATTTTATATAGAAGAAGGGCAATGCATCACTTCAATTCGAAGCGATCATGAAGGAGAATTTGATAACATAAAGTTTGAAGAATTCTGTGACAGCAATGGTATAACTCACAACTTCTCTTGTCCAAGAACACCTCAGTAAAATGGAGTTGTAGAGAAGAAAGAACAAAACTTTAGATGATATAGCCAGGACTGCTATGTGAAAGTAGACTACCTCATGGATACTAAACAGAAACGGTATCCACAGCATGTTATGTACTTAACAGATGTCTTATAAGACCTATTATGAAAAAGACCTTTTATAAGCAGTGGAAAAGAAGAAAACCAAATGTTGCTTACTTTCGAGCATTCGGGTGCAAGTGTTTCATGCTAAATAATGGAAAAGACAACCTTGGAAAGTTTGATGCGAGATCAGATGAAGCTATTTTCTTGAGCTACAATATCGCTAGTAAAGGATTCAGGTTATTTAATAAAAGAACAAAGAAGATAGAATAATCAATACATGTGATATTTGATGAAGCACTACCTTCGATAACAACAACTAACTCAGATGATGGAGAGCATCTATTGGTACCTAAATATACATCGAAGATTCAAACTACACCTATAATACCTTTAGAATTACAAACTCAAGAAGGCCCCTCTGAAGCTAGAACAGAGCAGGATCCTTCATCTCAACAAGAGCCTATGCAACGAAAAATGTTGAGAGAATGAAAAGGTCTTGTTACACATCAATATATTCTTGGAAACCACCTTGAAAGTCTAAGAATAAGATCATCGTTCAAGAACAACTTAATGGCTCTCAGCTCACAACTAGAACCAGAGGAATTGGGTCTCAGCTATGAAAAACAAGCTAAGTCAGTTTGATAAGAACAAAGTATGGAATCTGGTGCCTCATCTATAAAACAAGTCAGTTATTGGAACTTATGGGGTATTTCGAAACAAACTTAACAAAAATGGTAAAGTGATAAGAAACAAAGCTAGACTTGTAGCTCAAGGTTACAATCAACAGGAAGGTATTGATTTTGATGAAACTTATGCACCTGTTGCTAAGTTGGAATTGATTAATATTTTACTTGCCTTTGCATGCTATAAAAACTTCAAGTTGTTCCAAATGGATGTTAAAAGTGCATTCTTAAATGGTTACATTAACGAAAAAGTATTTGTTAAATAACCTCTAGGTTTTGAAGATGAAAACCATCTGAATTACATGATGAACTTATCCAAAGCTCTGTATGGTTTAAAGCAGGCTCTTCGAGCATCATATGAGAGGTTAAGTAACTTTTTTCTTGAAAATAACTTTGAAAGAGGAAAGGTCAATAAAACTTTATTTATTAAGAAAAAGGAGAATGATTTAATCATAGTGCAAATATATATTGATGACATAATATTTGGTCCTACTGATCCATCCTTCTATGAAGAATTTTCAGCATTAATGTAGAGGGAGTTTGAAATCAACATGTTGGGAGAATTATCATTCTTTCTCGGATTACAAATTAGAAAAATAGAAAAAGGAATCTTCATTAGCTAAGACAAATATACAAAGGAACTCATCAAGAAATATCATTTTGAGAATGCCAAAACCATGGTTACTCTAATGTATACTATAACTAAACTTGATAGAGACAAAGAAGGCAAAGCTACAGATGAGATAAAGTATAGAGGAATCATTAGATCACTAATATATCTTAAAAGCTCAAGACCAAACATTATGCTTAGTGTGTGTCTTTGGGTACGCTTTTAATCAAATTCAAAAGAAATCCATCTTCAAGTAGTCAAAAAATTCTTTCGATATCTCCACCGAACTATGGATTTTGGACTATGGTATCCAAAAATTGATTCATTTAACAAAATGGGCTATTGTGATGTAGATTATGCAGGTGATAAAGTCAATCGAAAAAGCACAAATGATCATTGTCAATTTCTTAGAGGATGTCTAGTATCTTGGTCCTGTAAGAAACAAAATTGCACAGTGCTTTCGAGGACTAAAGCAGAATACATAACAGCTGTTAGTTGTTGTGCTCAAATCTTATGGATGAAACATTAACTACATGATTTTTCTCCAAACTTTTTTCATATTCCTATAATATGTGATAATACAAGTGCTATAAATCTTTCTAAAAATCCTGTGCATCATTCTAGGACTAAGTATATAGAAATCAAACATCATTTTTCTTAGAGATCATGTTTTAGAAGGAACCATAGACCTTTTGCATGTCAATATTGATAATCAAGTAACTAACATTTTGACCAACCAACTCTCTAAAGATAGATTTTGCATGTTGAGAAAAGAGCTTGGTATGTGTAAACTCTCTTATATTATTTCTGCATGAATATTCTTTACTACTTGTCTTTGCATTTTGTTTAGTAGGATCCTTCTATTCTGGTTCCTTATCAACTCTCTTTTAGTTTAGTAGGCCCCTTAGAGTTTAGAAGGCTTCTCTCGGGTTGACATTCCAAGTGACATGTAAATAGGGAGTCATCAATGGCATCATTTTAACCTTTTTAAAAATGCATATACAGTTTGACAAATCTAAGTACGTGTCTATCAGAAGATAGACGACCAATTACCCTTTCGCTTCTAGCCCATAAGTCTACTCATCCTCTCACAAGATCAACGCACAAGAATCACTTAGTATACCCTAAGCAAACTTCTCATGTGTTCTCTATTATTCTCTCTATACCTTAACTCTCTACATTACCTCTTGTTTTCTCTCTCAAACATCACCAAGCTCACCTACAATGGCAAGAACAAAATCAAAAGGAAAGAAGAAATTTTTGGCCTCAACTTCTAGCCACAACTAAAGACCTCATCATGAACAAGCCTTTGCTTCTAATTTCTCGTCTTTGTCTCCCATAGTAGGTCTTCTAGACACTACTACTGAACTTGTCCCTGTCTCCTCAAAGCTCCAAACATCATAAATACCCAGTCAATAGACCCCAAAAGATAGGAAAAGGAAGATTGTTGATATGTTGTCTCTAGATTATCCTAATTTCTCCTCAGATGACAAAGACAAACAATCGAAAAATAGTATGCTTCTGACTCAGAAAAGGAAGAAGAAAAAAAGGAAAATAAAAGGGAGAAGAAAAGAAAGAAGAAAGTGAAGAAGAAGGAGAGAATTTTAGTAAGAGGAAGTTACTAAAAAATGTGAGATTCTATTTACCTTTCTCTCCCTACGCATTACTTGTCCAAAATCTTCTGCAATTCCTAAACCTGATCCAAAAGAGAAGAAAGTGCCTGAAGTGCACTGGGCAATAAATGAAGATGGTTCAGATGAAGAACCTTCTCGATTGGAAAGAAGACCATAAACTAGAGGAATTGTTATAGAATAAGCTCCACAAAAAGAAACTACTGAGGCAGAAAGAAAAGAAAAATATGAGTCAAAAAAAAGGAAAAGAAAAGGCAAAGAGCCTATGGTTGAAGAAAACATTGAGGATGCCATCATCAGGGATGAGCTATTTATAGAACATGACCTATTTGAAGAAATCGTTAGAGCAAAAAGGCCCAAGAAACTTATGGTCCACAAGAAGGGAAAATTGTCACCCCAAATAAATTTATTTCAATTAATGGAAGTTGAAGCCCACTATGAAATGTGGTTTAAGAAGAGAGAAGTGGTTGTTGGATGCATTGTGCCTGCTCGCATGTTCAATGATATTGGTATTCCTCTTTCTTCTTCTTGGTTGCTATTGGATGGGAGAAATTTTTGGATTTGGATGATACAATGTGTGATGAAGTAGCCAGTTTTTTTTACACAAACATGCGAAAAGAAGAAATTGATGGAAAGCTAACCATCATATCTTAGGTGCGGGAATGTGAGATCTTGATAACAGAGGATATTTGGGGAACATTTTGAGCATATCTCCCATAGGTAGGACTGACCTTACTTGCCATAAGTGGGACATTGCTGATCTTGATTTGGGAAAGGTTGTGGACTTCATATGTCTACAAATTGAGAATGCCCATAAAGGTAGACCCGTGTGTAGAAATCTAGACCTATTGCCTATATGCCTTGCATCAATATCGGCTACTTCAATTTTTTTCAAGAAGTAGCTTAGTAGAAAGATGTAGTCTCTTGGATACCTATGGAGTATACAATATACTAAAGGGCAACAAAATGAATCTCCCAGCAATGATTATGAAGTTTATGGTGGAAAAGGGAATCCACAAGAACGCTACTGTAGGTTTGCCTTTAGGAATGTTGTTAACCAAGATCTTTGCATATTTTGACGTTCCCTTTGATAATATAACATAGTATGAGCCAAGAAAGTTTCATTCCTCTATCCCCTCCCAATTCAGGTACAAGTTGAAAGAAAATATTTGGGTGGAAAAGAAAACAGATAGAGTAGCAGACTTCTTAGGTCCTGCCTTGGAGTAGAGATCTGAAAGGATACTAGAAATTGTAGGTCCTACTCAAGAACCACAAGCTCCTATTCCTCCTTGGGACACAAATAGTATGGATATTTTACAACAGTTGAGGGACATTCACGCTAATCAAGATCAAATACGCAAACAAATTGACAGTCTCCAAAACCAAGTCCTGGATTTGCAAATTCCCTTTAGGAAAAATCCTCACTGACTGTGTCAATTGTTTTTTCCCTTATTTCATTCTATTTTATTTCACTTCCTTGCTATACTTTATTACTTTTGATAATGACAAAGGGGGAGAGTTTATATGGATATATTTTTTCATATTTCTACACATATGATGATGAATTTCTTAATTCTACCTCGGTTATAATGTGATTGATTCTATTGTTAAACTTGTGAAAATATGTGATATATAGACGATAGGTTCCTTTCTTAAGAGACGGGCTCTTTCTAGATTTATAAACATATAAAAGTCATAGTCTCTTTCAAAATCATCTATTATCTCTTTGAATTTTGAAAAAAAATTATATTATTGCTTGTCATCATCTAAAAGGGGAGATTGTTAGCTCAAAGTTTATTAATAACAATTTTGATGATAACTGTATAATATTTCAAAATTCAAATTGGGTTTATTTCCTTGTATAATTAGCGATCTAATTCTCAAAAGGAAATAAAATAATAAGAAATGCGTTTTCTTTCTTGCAGGAACCTTTATCATGAACTCACCTTATTAGAAATGGTTTATTCGAAAGGATCCTACTACTTATGAAGGTTGCATATTAGCCCCATGATTACTAGAAATTTTTGGCAAAGATGACATCGAAGTTATTTATATTTAAATCCATCCAATTGACTAAAGATGTAAGTGAAGCAACGACTAGTTGAAGAAATTAACTATTTAAGGAAGAGCGACAACACTTGTAAAAAAACATACTCAGGCTTTCGAAACAATTGAGCAACATTTATATTCTTGAGAGTCATATCATTCTTATTGTGCCTTAGAAAGTGAAATCACTCTATCAAGAGAGAAATTGTTGTTTTATTTTCTGTGAGCTTTTAGAAGCTTGTTATACACTTCAAGTGTGGAAGGTTAGAGAACCTTGAAAAATATGTACTCGTGAGCTTGGAGAGGCTAGTTAAATTTAATACTCAAATTTTTATAGTCAAACACTCAAGTTGAATACTTGGGGACTGGACGTAAGTATAGGTTGTAAGTCGAACCAGTATAAATCAACTGTGTCCTTCTTCTCTCTCTCTCATTATCTTTTATATTTCTGTATTATATTGTGTGTGCGTTCATTTTAGCAAGAGGCTCCTTCACTTTTATAATAGGTTCCTTCTGTTTTCAACTTGCTGATGGTTCCTTTCAGTTTTAATAGGCTCCTTCTGTTTTTAAATTATTTTAACAAGATTCATCATTCAGTAGGCTCCTTTTGTTTAAGCAGGGTCCTATTCCTCAAAAGTCTCCTATCGCCTAACAGGCTCCTGTCATTTAAAAGACTTTATCCTCTGACAGGCTCCTAGGATTTGCTTATTATGCGAATTGAAAGAACTTAAAAAAATTTATAAGTCACACACAATTCAACCCCTCCCACCTCCCTTCCTTGCGTGTGTCTGCTTTATCACAAGCTAGAAAATTTAAGATCATGAGTATTTAAGTGTGAGTACTTTTTTTACATTGGATCGAACACCAATAGAGTTAAAGTTGAGTTTTGGCTACAATGTATTTGGAGGGTGAAGCGTTGGCTTCGCATGAGTTATATGTGAGGAATAGAATAACCAAATATCCTCCTAGTTGGGGTCAGTTTTTGTTGGACCCCATTTTCGGAGCCCAACATCAGACACGAAAGCATGAGGCTTGAGCGTGGAGGGAAGACTTAGTAGTTAAAACTTTGGTAAGAAAATTCCTTCAAAAGAAAAAGGGGGCGTCGTCGCGGCGTATGTTGTTTCGCCGCGGTAATACCTTCCGCAAATTTTGCGCCGCGGCGAACCCACGATTTTAACTTCACCGCGGCGATCAAATGGTCTCACCGCTGCGACAACCCCTTTAACAGAACCCATAACTTGAAATTTTCAGCCATTTTCATCCAAACAACCTAACACAAAATAAACTTGAACATAACCATAACCTATCTTCCAAAATTTTAATCTCATGGTAAAATGATTCAATGCAAAAGTTTGAAGCTAAAACAATATCAACATTATCTCATTGTTAATGTCGTTATTTTCTATCTTTTTGTATGTTAATTTTCTTTATTCTTGAGGTTTGAAGTTGTACTTAATGGAAATTAATCTTGTTTTATGTCAAGGTGTATTTTGGAGC
>JAOTBA010000002.1:20332153-20355422 GCA_025629845.1 Erythroxylum squamatum | reverse complement strand
CAAAGAAAATATTTGAGTCGATGATCGAGGTCTCTGCATAATAATTAGGAATTTCCTGGCTAGTTGTCGTTTATTGAGTTAGTCAATTTTATTTGTGATCTTTGCTAGTTTAATCATAGTTGTTATTTTATTTGATATCAATTGCGTTAATCATTTATTTGTGGTTAGGTTAATTAGTAGTTCCAGTAGAAAACTCCAAACCCCCCTTTTTAATTAATTTCACTCGTTCTTTGGCATTTAAATAGAATCAATTATTCCATTCTTTGTGGATCGACCCCATTTACCACTGTGCGCAATTTATTTTCGTTTGGTGTTTGGGAATTATCTTTGGTGGATTTGACACCCATCAATATGGTATTTGATGAAGCACTACCTTTAATAACAACAACTGACTCAGATGATGAAGTACATCCATTGTTATCTAAAAATACATACGAGATTCAATCTACACCTATAATACATACAGAACCACAAATCAAGAAGGCCCCTCTGTAGCTAGAATAGAGTAGGCTCCTTCATCTTAGAAGGAGTCTATGCAATGAAAAACACCGAGAGAATAGAAAGGTCCTGATACACATTAATATATTCTTGGAGGCCCCTTTGAAAGTCTAAGAACAAGATCATCATTCAAGAGCAACTTTGTGGCTCTCATCTCATAACTAGAACCAAAGTTTGTTGAAGAAGCTCTTATTGATGAGAATTGGATTTCAGCTATCAAAGATGAGCTAAGTCAGTTTGACAAGAACAAAGTATGGAATCCGGTGTCTCGTTCACAAAACAAGTCAGTTATTGGAACTCATTGGGTATTTCAAAACAAACTTGACGAAAATGGTAAGGTGGTAAGAAACAAAGCTAGACTTGTAGCTCAAGGTTACAATCAACAAGAAGGTATTGATTTTGATGAAACTTATGCACATGTTGCTAGATTGGAATTAATTAGAATTTTTCTTGCCTTTGCACGCTATATAAATTTCAAGTTGTTCGAAATGGATGTTAAAAGTGCAATCCCCATATTTTGAAAATGAAAACCATCCGAATTACGTGATGGAGTTATCCAAAGCTCTGTATGGTTTAAAGCAGACTCCTCGAGCATGGTATGAGAGGTTAAATAAATTTCTTCTTGAGAATAACTTTGAAAGAGGAAAGGTCGATAAAACCTTATTTATTAAGGAAAAAGAAAATGATTAACTCATGGTGCAAATGTATGTTGATGACATAATATTTGATGCTACTAATCCATCCTTTTGTGAAGAATTCTCATCATTAATGTAGGGGGAGTTCGAAATGAGCATGATGGGAGAATTATCATTCTTTCTTGGATTACAAACCAGACAAACAGAAAAAGGAATCTTCATTAGCCAAGAAAAATACACAAAGAAACTCATCAAGAAATATCATTTTGAGAATGCCAAACCGATGGGTACTCCAATGTACACTAGAACTAAACTTGATAAAGATAATGAAGGCAAAGCTATGGATGAAACAAAGTATAGAGGACTGATTGAATCACTACTATATCTTACAAGCTCAAGACCAAACACTGTGTTTAGTGTGTGTCTTTACGCACACTTTCAATCAAATCCAAAAGAAAGTCATCTTCAAGCAGTTAAAAGAATCTTTTGATATCTCCACAGAACTATGGATTTTGGAATATGGTGTCCAAAAACTGATTCATTTGGCATAGTGGGCTATTGTGATGCAGATTATGCAGGTGATAAAGTCGAACGAAAAAGCACAAGTGGTCTCTATCAATTTCTTGTAGGATGTCTAGTATTTTGGTCCTGCAAGAAGCAAAATTGCACAACGCTTTCAACCACTGAAGCGGAATACATAGCAGCTGCTAGCTGTTGTGCTCAAATCTTATAGATGAAATGTCAACTACAGGATTTTTCTCTAAACTTTTCTCATATTCCTATATTATGTGATAATGTGAGTGCTATAAATCTTTCTAAAAATCCTGTGCATTAGTCTAGGACTAAGCATATAGAAATCAAACATCACTTTCTTAGAGATCATGTTTTAAAAGGAACCATTGATCTTTTGCATATTAATATTGAGAATCAAGTAGCTGACATTTTCACCAAGCCACTCTCTGAAGATATATTTTGCGTGTTAAAAAAAGAGCTTGGTATGTGCAAACTCTCTAATATTATTTCTTCATAAATACTCTCTTCTACTTGTCTTTGCATTTCGTTTAGCATGCTCCTTCTATTATGTTTCCTTAGAAATTCTCTCTTGGTTTGGTAGGCCCCTTAGAGTTTAGAATGGTCCTCTTCTTTTTAAGGCTTCTCTCAGATTAATATTCTAAGTGACACGTAAATAGAGAGTCATTAATGGTGCCATTCCAACCTTTTTAAAAATGAGCGTGTAATCTGACAACTCTACGTATGTATCTGTCAGAAGATATGCAACCGATTATGCTTCCTCTTCTGGTCTATATGTCTACTCATCCTCTTATAAGATCAACGCTCAAGAATCACTTAGTATTCCCTAAGCAAATTTCTCTCATCTTCCCTATTATTATCTGTGCACCCTAACTCTCTGCATTGCCTCCTATTTTTCCCTCTCAAACTTAACCAAGCTTTCCTAAAATGGAAAGAACAAAATCAAAAGGACAGAAGAAATGTTTGGCCTCAACTTCTAGCTATGACGAAACACCTTGTCCTGAACAAACCTTTACTTCTGATTCCTCGTCTTTGTCTCCCATTATAGGTTCTCTGGACACTACTACTGAACCTATTTTTGTCTCCTCAAACATCTAAACTTTAGAAATACCCAATCAGGAGACCCCAACAGAAAGGAAAAGGAAGATTATTGCCATGTTGTCTCTAGGTTATCCTAATTCCCCTTTAGATGAAAAAAAGAAAACAATTGAAAAACAATATGCTTCTGACTCAGAAGAAGAAGAAGAAGAAGAAGAAAGAGGAAAAGAAAAGAAAGAAGAAAGTGAAGAAGAAGAAGAGACTTACAGTAACGGGGAGTTACTGAAGAATATGAGATTTCATTTACCTATTTTCCTACCCATTCCTACTGAAAAAATTCCAAAAGTTCTAAACCTGGTCGCAAAGAGAAGAAAGTGCCTAAAGAGCACTGGGCAATAAATGACGATGGTTCAGATGAAGAACCTTCTCGGTTGGAAAGAAGACCACGAACTAGAGGATTTGTTACAACAGAAGCTCCACAAAAGGAAAGTGCTGAAGTAGAAGAAAAAGAAAAAGATGAGTCAAGAAAAAGGAAAAGGGAAGAGAAAAGAAAAGGCAAAGAGTCTATGGTTGAAGAAAACAATGAGGAAGCCATCGTCAGGGATGAGCTATTTATAAAATAGGACCTATTTGAAGAAATCCTTAGAGAAAAAAGGTCCAAGAAACTCGTGGTCTACAAGAAGGGAAAATTGTCATCATAAATAAAATCATTTCATTCAATGGAAGCTAAAGCCCGCTGTGAAATGTGGTACAAGAAGAGAAAAGTGGTTGTTGGACACATTGTGCCTCCTCACATGTTCGCTGATATTAGTATTCCCCTCTCTACATTCTTTGTTGCTGTTGGATGGGAAATTTTTTTGAATTTTGATGATACAGTGTGTGGTGAATTAGTCAGATGTTTTTATACACACATGCGAAAAGAAGAAATTGATGGAAAGTTAGCCATCATATCCTGAGTGTAGGAATGTGAGATCTTGATAACAAAGGATATATTAGGGAACATTTTGAACATAGCTCCCATAGGTAGGATTATTCTTCCTTGCCATAAGTGGGACATTGCTGATCTTGATTTGGGAAATGTTGTGGACTTCGTATGTCTGCATATTAAGAATGCCTATGAAAGGAGACTCATGTGTAGAAATCTGGACATATTGCCTAGATGCCTTGCATCAATATTAGCTACTTCAATTTTTCCAAGAAGTAGCTCAGTAGAAAGATGTAGTTTGTTGGATACCTATGTAATATACAATCTACTAAAGGGTAAAAAACTGAATCTTCCAGTAATGATTATGAAGTTTATGGTGGAAAAGTGAAGTCACAAGAACACTACTGGAGGTTTGCCTTATGGAATGCTATTAACTAAGATCTTCGCATATTTGGTCTTCCTTTTGACAATATGACGTGGTATGAGCTTGGCAAGTTTCATTCCTCTATTCCCTCCTAGTTCTAGTATAAGCTAAAGAAAACATTTGGGTGAAGAAGAAAATATAAAGAGTAGCAGACCCCTTGGGTCTTGCCTCAGAGCAGAGGTTTGAAAGGATACCAAAAATTGTGGGTCCTACTTTAGAGCAACAAGCTCCTGTCCCTCCTTAGGACATAAATAGTATGGATATTTTACAACTATTGAGGGGCATTCACGCAAATCAAGATCAAATATGTGAGCAGATTGAGAACATTCAAAACCAAGTCCCAGATTTGCAAATTCTCCTTAGGAAAAATCATTACTGACTATGTCAATTTTATTTTTTTTCTTTTCACTTCCTCCCTACACTTTATTTTTTCAATAATGAAAAAGGGAGAGAGTTTATGTGGATATATATTTTTTCATATTTCTGCATATATGATGATATATTTCTCAATGCATATTTCTTAATGTTGTCTTGATTATATATGATTGATTATGCTATTGAACTTGTAAAAATCTGTGATATATAAACGATAGGTTCCTTTCTTAAGAGACAAGCTCCTTCTAATTATGCTTGAACATATAAAAGTCACAGGTATCTTTTTGAAGTCATCTATTATCTTTTTGAATTTTGAAAAATATATATATTATTTCTTGTCATCATCAAAAAGGGGGAGATTGTTAGCTCAAGGATTATGATTAACAATTTTGATGATAACTGTATAATATTTCAAAATTAAAATTAGATTTATTTCATTGTATAATTAACGGTCTTATTCTTAAAAGGAAAGAAAATCATAAAAATTATGCTTTCTTTCTTGCCAGAACCTTTATTATGAACTTACCTTATTAGAAATGGTTTATCCAAAAGGATCCTACTAAGGAAGTATATTAGCCTCGTGATTATTGGAAGATTTTTTGGCTAAGATGAAATCGAAGTTATTTATATTTAAATCTATCTAGTTAACTAAAGATGCAAGATAAAGAAACGGCTAGTTGAAAAAATTGACTATTTAAGGAAGAGCCAATGCAACTGTAAAGAAGAACGAAACGATTCAAAAGCTTGCGAAGCTATAATGTCAACACTCATCAAAAGCGTATACATTCTTGAAAGTGATATCATTGTAAAAAGTTCTTTTGTGCATTAGAAAGTGAAATTTTGTAAAGAGATTATTGAAGCTCATATAGAGCAAACCTCTTTTTTATTTGAGAGCTTGTAGAGGCTAGTGAAATACTACAAGTGTGGAAGGTTGAAGAACCTTGAAAAATATTAACTTGTGAGCTTGGAGACTCGTCAAATTACTACTTGATTTTTTAGTGAAACACTTAAGTTGAATACTTGGGGACTGAACGTAGGCTTGGGTTGTAAGTCGAACCAGTATAAATTAACTGCGTCCTTCTTCTCTCTTTCTCCTCATCTTTTATATTTTCGCATTATATTGTGTATGTGTTTAATTCAGTAAGAGGCTCTTTCACTTTTATAAAAGGTTCCTTCTGTTTTCGACTTGCTGACAATTCTTTTCTTTTTAACAAGCACCTTCTTTTTATTGTTTCAACAGGACTCAGACTTTAGCAGGCTCTTGTCATTTAACAGGTTACTATAGTCTGATAGCCTCCTATTGTTTTAATTTTTAACAGGCCCCTATCTTTATACGAATTGAAAGTAACTTGAAAAAAAGTGTTTATATATATATATATATATATATATATATAAATATATAAACACTTTTTTTCATATATATATATATATATATATATCATAATCAAATTATATGCATGAAACATCAAGCTTCGTTTGATTTTAGTTATTGATCTTCATAATCTAAAATAATATTTTCAACTCTTTGGAAAAATTAAATTAGATTAAACTCATTGATTCCTAAATAAACTGAATTCCTATTTTAATAAAAATTTAATTTGGTTTGAAAAAAAATTTCAAATCTAATTGGAAACTATTTCCAATTTATCTTGACTCCTTTAACAAAACTAAATTGAAAACAAATTTCAATAAATTATTCTACTTATGTATTATAATTGAGAAAAATTCCTTTTTTCCAAATTATATAAGTAACATATGCTAATCTAATTAGAAAACTTTTTCCAATCTAATTAGAAATTACTATTTTCAATCTCATTAGAAATTACTATTTCTAATCTAATTAGAAATTAATTTTCTAATATTAAAAATAAACTATTTTCAAAATTAAATATAAAGCATTTCAAATTTAATTAAGAAAGTCTTTTATATTATTTTATTTAGACACTGATTTCTTAATTAATTAGAAAAAAATTCTTTAATAAAAAACTAATTTTCAAAAGTAATAAGAAAATCATTTTTCTTAATCAATAAATGAAAACACTTTTCAAATTTTAATCAAGAAAATATCTTTTCTAAAAAATCAAGAAACTTATTATTCATAAATAAAGAAAAAATTTCTAAATAAATTGGATAATAATTCTCTAAATAAATAAAGTCATACATTTAATTTATCTCAATTAAATTGAAATAAATAAATTTAATTAAGAAATAACTTTCTTAATAACTTAAGAAAACATTTTTCTTAATTTTAAGGAATCTAATTAATTAATTTCAATCTTTTTAAAACTAATTAATTCTAAGTCTAGAAACTAATTTGCTAAAATTAGTTAGGAATTAATCTAATTATTAATCTTAATCATACTAAGAAAAATAATTACTTTAATAAAATAAAGATCTCATCTTAATTAATATAATCTCATTATATTAGTTATCTAACATAATCTAATTATAAAAAATAATTCTTTTCAATAGTTGCTTGATTCTAATTATCGATTTGATAATTTATTTAATTTAATAATTCAACTCCTTGAAAAATTAAACTAAATTTCAAAATATTCCTAATAATAATTGCCCCTTGAAAACATTTTTTCATACAATTAGAAAATTTTTAATTTTATTAGTAATATAATCCAATTTAATCAAATTAAAATAAATTAACTAAAATTAAGAATTTAAAACATAAAAATCAAATAAATAAAAATTAAAAAGAAATTGTGGGAGGCCCATGAAATATGACAAGTGACCTTCTCCTTCTCCAAGGCATAGAAAATCATTGCAACCAAAAATACAAAAAGTAAAACAAAACCAGGAACACATATTTGCAGAAAAAGCTGAACGCACATTGTGTTTTCAGCATGGGAGCTTTTATTTTTTCATATACCATCAAGACAAGCGTTCTGATTTTGACGATAAGTTCTCCAACACCAAAGAATAAAAGGAAGCATGTGGTGGTAATTACAAATTCACGACAGACGCAGAATAAATTTACCTGAAACCAATTTCTAGAAGCAAGAACAACGAGAAGCGGTTCAGAATCAGAACACTCTTTTCGAATTAAGAAAAAACATATAATCTTTTTTTAATCAAATCAATAAGAATCAAGCAAATTTAATTAAATTATAGAATTAAAATCCTACTTTGATACTACTGTTGGGAAATTGGAACGGGATCTGATCCCGACCATAATGGAATAATTGCATTTTTTTTGTATTTTGATTTTTCGAAAACTAAGATCTCTTTAATTTTATAAACTGATTAACACATGAATCATAACAAAGAATGAATCGTAATTTGTACTTTATTTTGAAACTTGATCTTTGTCTTATCGTATCCCTCAAATAGTTCCCAAAACCGATCTATCTCAATCATCGTAGCCGTACAAATGTTCAGCCTATAACGGTATTCGCAGAATAGGTTGAGAGAATTCTGTAACTCTTACAGAGAGGGTTAAGCAAGAAGTGCTAGCTTTATATAGCTTAAGTCTATTTATAATAAGTTTTAGATATTTTTGTAATTTATTAATTGAAATTAAATTCCAATTTTAGTTAAACTTTAATTAGAATTACAAATAATTCTAATTAAATACTAATTATATTCAAATAAGATCCAATATCTCATATTGATCCTTATTTATTAAATATCTTATATTTAATCATAAAGTTTCTCAAACTTTACAAATCTGGCGACTCATTCAAACGATGTTGCAAGAAGGTGTTAAAAACCCTACACTTGAGGAAAGAAGTATCATTGTTTCAATTGGTGCGTTTGAACATGCCAGGACCCTTCTCGGGAATCTAGACATCGGTGACTCATTTATCTTTACTGAATCTCATGTCACATGGAATCCAAGAAAATAATTATATCATTGTGATTTATCGATGCAATACACTAGACTCAGCTTTAAAGTTAATTTATTGTTGTATATGTAAGAATTTGTCAAAAAACCTTCTTATTAGTTGGGGGTCAACTTGTGTCCTATTGAGTGTGGGTTGTTATTGTTATTGTTCTATGACTTTAACAACTGTTAACCTTCTATTTCCAAGTTTGTACTTGAATATGATATTCAAGAAATCGCCTTATTTCCTTTTTCATATGTTGTGTAAAATATTGAATTCAAATTCTTATGTTAACAGAAAATTCAATAAACAATGATTTTAGGTAGAAATATGCCACCAAAGAGAAATGCAGCCCAGGTTCAGACGCATGTTCGGAGGTATGTACTGTGAAGGTGGACTGTCATAGTCTGCAGCTGCAACTAAATCACCTTCTCCCCCCTAGGGCCTACAGTTGCAGATGAGACATCACCTACTACTCGTCATGCTACACCATCCCCAACTCATACATCATCCACTACCCCTTTATCGAATGAAGGACATGATTGCCAGCCAGGAGCTGAGGGACCTGATGGAAGAAAGTACACAACAATTTTCAATAATCTGTAAGTGAAATCGCATAAAACACTATATGTTTATAATTAAGTTATAGGTTTTTCGGTTTTGTAAATGGTATAAAGTTACTTGTTCTTATATTAGGTTGATTCCGTCTAGACTGTGTTCAAGAAATATGACATCCAAATTTAAGGAGAGGATTGATCTTGAGGGTTATGTATGGAAGAATATCTTTCAGGTCATAAAGGCATTTTACTTTCAGGAGTTTGAGGTACAATAAAAATTTATTTTCTTTTTTAATTGATTTGTATACATTAATTAGAAAAATATTATTACATTATAAGTTATCAAAATTTTTTCTTTTTATTTCAGAAAGAATTTTTCTGGGATTCTAGTTTTAACGCGATCATACATAAAGTATGGGAGAGGCAAGCTCGTACACGTTATCGCGACTTTATTAGTGCGATACACAAGGCTGGTATATTGCCGCCTTATATTTCTGATGGAGTCGTTGGTAGGAGTGTTGGACATCATTTGAGGTAATGGCCATCTCAGGTCGTAAGTTGACCAACAGACATGGAGGCCTAGGGGGAGAGAGTCTTCCCGTACATACGAGAGGGTCAATTACCCACCACGAGCATGCAAAGAGACTTGTAAGTATCTAAACTTGACACTTATATTGTAAATATTTTACTTAGCGGTATTTCAATTTAAATTGATGAGTGAGTGTTGAAATGAAAATATGTGTATTATGGATAATGATAATGGTATAAATGTCTGGTGCCATATATGATTGTGTTGAGTTATTTTATTTGTTCAACAAGGGGGAATATCATAAAAATAGAGGAAACTCTTCCAAAATTTTTATAAAATCTAGTTCACATCTAACATTTTAGGTTAAATATGTAGGAAAAGTTTATGGGCATGAGGCCTACACTTACTCAGGTGTTTTTGCACACTCACACAAAGAAGCATGACGGTGTGACATTCATCAACAACCGATGTAGAGAACTGAATGTATGTGAAATTAATGCTTTATTATTATTTCTTAAAAATTATCACTTACTAATATAAACATTGCTTCCTAATAGGACCAAAGACAAGAAACCATTTAACGACAGTCTCAATAGGAACAACCTGTTGATGAGAGTCGGATGTATCTTGATGTTGTGGGTGGTAGGGACCGTTGTGAAAGGATCTTCAGGTTAGGTTCATTTGCGAACACACGTTATTCCCAATCCTCTACGTCCAGTACAGCAGCAACTAGTAGACAGTCGCAAACCAATCAAGTCAATCGGCTTCAAACCACAGTGGACACATTGATGGACGTCATAGCTCAGCTCAGACATGAGGTGGATGAGCTGAAGGCGAGGGGTAGCACCTCGGAGCACCGACAGTTACCAGGACATTAGGATTATTGTAGTCATTTTCTTTGAAATACAAAGACTTATTATATACACTATAATGTTTTTATTATCAATTAAGATAATTTTAACTTTATATCATCAATCAACTTTATGTTTAAACAAATTAAATATATAAACAAATAAAATTATTATGCACTGATAATTCATAACTGTTGAAATTATGCATTTATCATAAGATCATGATATAAAATTTAATGTCGGGATTTTTTTAACAAATTTCTTAATTTTATTTACCGAAGGAATATAAAAAGATCATCGCAAAAAAGCACTATATTTACTGACAGAGCACCTTAAACCGTCGGTGAATTGTATGATATTTATCGACCGTTCTTTTTTTTCGTCAGTAATATTGAAATCTTTGCGATTATCTAAACTACAGTTTACCGACCGTTCTTCTTTTCCATCGCCAAATGTACCGATGTAAAAACCCTTCCGTCGGTAAATTGTACCGACGGTTATATCTGTCCGTTGGTATATTTTACCGACAGATAGACATATAAAAAGTCCACCGTTAAATTTACCTACAGCCGTATTAACGACGCCATTGTCTGTCATTTTATTCCATCGATAATTTATATTACCGAAGGAATACTAGCGTTTTCTGTCGGTAAACTACAAATTTCTTGTAGTGCAAGTCTAACTTGCTTAAAATAACTTTGCTCTGTTCAATCCATTCTTTATGTAAGACCCATTAGGTTCTCAAATATGTTGACAATGATTATAAATTATAGTTATAATTAATAATTATAATTAGATAAATTAAAACTTCATTTGATTTATCTTTAATTCTCCAATTAAATAATTTATAATCATAGATCAAGCTTGACGCCTAGTAACGTATCATGACCACATAAATATCTAGGAGTGTCAAAGTGGGTTTGACTAACCTCTTCATGTATTTTTTTGTATAATTCAATCCTTTCATCAACCAATATTTCGATATGACATAGAGTATGAAACTAACGTCTACTCTATTTTAATTCCAATCATATTAGTTCTCTACTATTAGCTATCGATTTATTTAATAACATTTGTAAACTATTTACAAAATGTCATTCTAGCTTTGCTAATGATTTCTCAAATCAATACTACTAATAGAGAACAACGGTTCTCCCTAATTACTTTAGGGTGATAAATCCTATCTTAATCACACAACTATCTCCATATAGTTCATGCTCTATCTAATGACTACCGATTGAACGCCTTAAGTCAACTCCAATACAAGATAACTTTGGAGACCTTAAGTCAACAGATCACTTATACAATCATCACAATGAGAATTTCATAGGCATATAAGTAATGTTCTAAATGACTTTCTCATATCGAGTATGTTCAGTGAACTTGTTTTATAACAAGCACCCACATGTTTGTTTAAGTATCTTTATATTTTATCCTATGAGATCGACTACTTCCTTCATAAGGAAAAACAAAAGATATGCTAGTCTTTTATATTCTATTAATGTCCAGTCTTAATAGAACAATGACAAGGAACAATATAGGAATAATACATAAATGTAACATGAATCTCATAATTATAATTTCATTTGCAATGTGTAATTATCTTATAGACTTTATCATATACATTTAAATATGTACAAGATAAAAAATATCTTTAAATTATTTTATCTCTAAACTACAACCAATTGATTAGCTGTAGGACATAAACTAATACTAACTTAAAATGTTATAAGAATATTATGCTTCTTCTGGTTGTTGTAAGTTGTAAGTAAACTCCACTACGAAATAACAACCGGCATGCAATACTTTTAATTGATCACTGCATTCTCACCTCAACATCCCCAATAACATAAAGAATGAACGTACGTAGAAATGGACTCTATTTTGTCAATGTTTTCTTGGAAAATAGTTTGAAATGCAAGATAATGAAGAAGTACAAATGAAAAGAAATGTCTTTTCAATTCCAATGTCATGAATGGTCACATGTTTTACCAAGAGGTACCATGAACAATCATGTACATTATGAATAGGTACCATGAACAATCATGTACATTATGAATAGGTACCATGAACCATCATGTGCTTTATGAATGGGTGTCTTTTAGTCTATATAAGGCTACATCCAATTCATGGTTAACACACCACCAAAATCTTTTCTTCTTCATCTTTCTCATATTCATTCTTAATTGAAGTTCATCTTTGGTTCTCTATTGATTTTGCTGTCTTAGAGAACATTAGGCTTGTTGTATCCTAGAAGGAAATTTGTCAAAACCCTGCAGCAACTAGTGGGGGCAAATATTTCCTTAAAGATAGTGATTTTTCATGCCTCAAGCCATTCAACTTAAACCCACTTTTCTAACATGTTTATCTCAGGAATGATCATAACTGATCATAAATAAGTGTTTTCTAGTTAACGAATTAATAGCCAAAAGCTCAGCTTCCTTTTTTTTATATAGATAATACTACATTAAAGAATATGTTAAATACCTTTAGTTAATGATGCGTAAGCCTTTTATTCTTGATTATGAATCAACTTTGACTGTAAAATTGTTGCGATAATAATGGCTAAATGTATAAGAAACAGTTTTTTACAAAGAAATAATAATAATAATAACAATAAATAGTCTATATAAAACAATGTTTTGACAAAGGGCTTTGTCATGATGTTCAACTAACTATATTTGTCTTTTCTCACAAAAGTACAATCAGAGGGCGGCCAACCATGAACCAACTTAACTAGAGCTAAAGAAATAGAGTCCCAACTTTCCTACCAAATAAGTCTGATTTTCAATGCTTTCACATCTTAGGTCTAACGACAGATAATTATTATTGATTGCCGCATTTCCATTAGCTACAGCATGTATAAGCTTATTTCCACCTAAATGCCTTGAACATTTCTCCAATGCTAATCTTTTTCCTCCACTTTCTTAATCATCTACCATCAGAGAGATCATAGCAACAGCAACCAAATCAAAACCATTTTCTGTATATAGAAGAAATCAAGACCAGAGTGATGAATTCTACTGTTCAAATTGCATATTATTTTACCATCGCCATCCTTTCCATTTCTTTTATCATTCTATGCCTAACCCTTATATTCCGCTGCAGAAAACGAACCGTAGAATCTCAAGAAACCCCCCTTCCTGTCAAGGTTTCTGCACAATCTTATCCACTGACAGACATTGACGTAGCCACTGACGGGTTTAACCATCGAAGAGTTATTGGTAAAGGTCGTTTAGGAACTGTATATGTGGCTGTGCTGCCGAGAGGGGACATAGTAGCTGTTAAGAGAATACACCCATCTCGTGTCTTGAGCAACGCTGCTTTAGGATTCTCTTCAACGCTCAAGTCTTTGTCGTTGGTTCGACACCCTAATATAGTATCTATATTAGGATATTCGCAAGCACCTGGAGAGAGGATCATTATTTCAGAGTTTGTGGGCATGATGAGTTTAGATTACTATTTGCATGAAAACGACGACGGAGCTTCGCTGCTGGATTGGAGCCGCCGTATCAGGATCGCTGCCGGTGCGGCACGTGGACTTGAGTACTTGCACGAAGGAATGGCACCTAACGTTATACATGGTTGCTTGAAGGCGTCGAACATTTTGTTAGATGAGAAGTTGTGTGTGAAGATTTCTGATTATGGGCTATCTTTTCTGGCACACAGTGAGCAAAAGGATTTAGTGGGATATGTGGATGACGAGTATTGGATCGGGAGCCGGATTGGTGCTTGTAAGGAAAGCGATGTTTTTGGGTTTGGTGTGGTGTTGTTAGAGCTTTTGAGTGGGAGGAGAACCGAGGACGGGTGGCTTGTGAAGTGGGCATTGCCATTGATCAAAGATATGCGGATTAGTGAGCTTTTAGACCCTAGACTGGTTATACCTTCTTATATGAAGCCAATTGTCAGATTGGCAAAGGTTGCTTCAGCTTGTGTGAGTAATTCGAGGAAAAGCAGACCTACTATGGTCCAAGCAGCAGCAATCTTGAATAATTTGGAGGTTGAGGTATGTGTTTGATTCATGTGAAAGTGAAACCAAATACAACAAGATTAAGTAGTTTTTTCAAAGAGGTGCATCATTGTTTTAGCTTTCTGTTGATTAGGTTGACAAGAAAGATCTAATACGTTTGACCATGTTGCTGATTCCAAACGAAAGAATTAAAGAAAGTTGGGATGATTAGGTTATTTGGCTTCCATTTAGAGCTCGATGTTTTCTGTGAAAGGGACTGGGGAGAGAACGTTGAATATAATACAAAAAGTAAAGCGGTGAAATTAATCTTAATGTAACGTGTGGAATTGGGATCTAATAATAGTGAAAGGGAATGAAAGCCATTCATCCTTTTCATTTATTTTGAGTTTTGAGTCGATTCCTTATTCTCCGTCTAGTCCTTTTTTGGCCTGTCATTTCTTCCATTATGGTTTATTGTCGCTGGTTGACTTCTATGGATAGGTTAGTGTATAAATACATGACACACTTTAGATGGTAATATCAACTAAGTTTGATTTGGTGTAAAATTAATAAATTAAGTTTAAGTTGTACAACTTTTAATTATTTTCGAATTTGATAGATGGACTTGAATAACTCAAATTTTATTATAAAATAATATTATTTTAAATAATTCAAAGAGTCACTAAGTGGAATTTCAAATTAATCTTAATACGCTTCTTGAAAGAATTGAATCAATAACCCAATTCAACTCTATCAATTATCATATTTAGACTACACATCATTATATTATAGATTGATTATATAAAAACTCTAGTTACCATATTGTATTTATTGTCAGTAGATGTCTACTATCAGGTTTAAGCACTCTGATAGATTTATGTTTAATTCGATAGACATGTTACATTTGATATATACATATATATACATAGGTGTATATATATACATATATAATCAAAATGGATGATTTGTCAACAAAGTTATGAATACCGTATCAGTACTAGCACCTGATTTGGTTCTAGCATAGTACTGTGCTGGTATCGGTCAATATCAGAAACCGTTTTGAGTAATATTTTAAATTTATAAAATAATCTCTGAATTTTTTTAAATTATAAGATATAATAATCTCTTAATTTTTTTAAAATTATAAAATATTCTCTCAATATATTATACTGTATAGTTTATAATTTAATATCAACTATGTCTTTGAAAATCAAAATAATAGAAAATTGAAATTACAACAATCTATTTATTTTTATTAATATTACTTTTACATAATTTACATATAAATAATAACCACAATTAATATGAAAAAGATTATTTAATCTTGATACAAATAAAAAATTGAGGACAATATAAAGTATTTAAAATGTTACAATGTCATCATATAATAATCAATAATTACACTAAAATATCAAATAAAAAGAATAATAAATATCCATAAATTTCTAACTATTACAATTTACAACAAGAGTTCACATCGAAGAAATAACCAACTATAAGTAAAACTTGAAATAAAAATATTTACAATTATTTTTATATTGCATATATAGAATTTAACATGTACATCAAATATAAGTGAAATTAAAAGAAGAGTAGTAATAAATACCTAAAACTTCATTCAATCAAATACTTGCTCAAATTGCATTAACCCTAATTCTCATTTAGTACAAAGTCCTCATCATTGAGGGGAGCCTTATCAACACCATCATTCAAATTCATTGCATTAAATGACATATCAATACTTCTCATCCAATATTAGCTTTCAAGTCAGTCTTATCTATCAAACCAGGTCCCTCAAAAACTTAGTTGGCCAAAAGATTGATATGACTAATACAAATTGGATCCACAAGACTACTTATTTTATTAAGAGTCTTAGTAAACAAATAAAAATAATTATTAAGAAATTATATCCAACTTAATAATGATAATAACTTATGTTTTCTGAAGCTTTAAATTGTTTCGAACAAAGAAAAATTCGTTTAATCTTTTGTGCTTTAATCTATTCCTTTTCTTGGAATGAATGAATTCAAACGTGCTCGAATTCCTTTCATACTTGTTGCACTCATACATTGACTCATAATTTGAATTGTAAACCCTTAAAATTCTGGAGCACCACTTTCGAGTTGATCCTACCAAGTTACTATAAGTTCATTACTGACAATGATTTTGCTTATAAAGCAACCGAAAGATGATTGCAAATCAAGTATAATTCTTTTTATTAGACTCTTTGTGTTGCACATTGCATTAACCTGATGTTAGAAAATATAGGAGATGCTAGGTATTTTCCTATTATTAATGAGAGTATGTAGATAGCAAAAAAGGTGACCAAGTTCACCTACAATCGTGTATGGTTCCTGAATTTAATGGAAATTATTTCACCAATGATAGGAATTTGTTTTGTCCTGCTATTACAAGATTTGAAACTAATTTTTTTATCACTCACAATATTTTATTTTGATGAAGAAAGAGTTGAGACAAATGTATACAAGTGATAAATAGGTTGACGCTTGGCATGCTAGGTCTAATGCTAGATTGGAGGTTTTTTGGAATTATAATTGAAGATAATGAATTTTGGTTCCAATGTTAATTTATCATCCGAGCTTGTGAGCCTTTGGTGAAGGCACTTTGTCTGGTTGATAGTGATGAGAAGGAAACAATAGGTTATTTTTTTGATGCTATAGAGAGGGTGATGGAAGCAATCAAGGCCCATATGAAAATAGACATTCTTTGTACGTACCTTTATCTTATAATCATTAATGAGAGATGAGAAATATAATTATACTTTCTTTTGATTGCAACCGAGGCATTTTTGAATTCTAGTGTCTATTTTAAACCAAGTTTTTCAAATAAGTTGAAGTTAATAGGAGAATGTTATTAACTATTACAACAATTGTTGCCTATAAGATGATGTAAGATCTTTTAAGCTCATAAATGGAGATTTATAAGGATGCTTTTGGTGATTTTAGGATGCCAATTGCTATTCGTCAAATAGACAAACTTAATCCAGGTATATAGTTTTTCACTTTTATTACTTGTTAAGAATTAATCATCACTTTATTTTGTTTATAATATTACTTTTGTTGTCTTACAGTTGCTTGGTAGGACTAATTTGAAAGTAGTGTTCTAGAATTTCATTAATTACTCATTTGTATTTTATTAATGTCCAGTCTTAATAGAACAATGACAAGAAACAATTTAGGAATAATACATAAGTGTAATATGAATATCATAATTATAATTTTATTTGCAATGTATAATTATCCTATAGATTTTATGTAACACCATACTACCATAGAGTATATACCAGAACATCCTGAGGACATTCCAGTACATAACCTATAATAATGGCATGTTAGAGCAGTCATGTTCTTTTATAAGGCATCGTAAAGAATGACATAATAATTTAAAACCCAAAATACCTCATTTCATTTCATAAAAACCGAATATACATTGTAGCTTTACAAAACATCCATATGTGTACGTTATCAAAACTAATCAGAGTTTACATCTCTGTATACCTAACACGCCACATACATGAGGAATTATACAAAACTTTTATCTAAGTCCTTCAGTCTCAGCTGACCGACCTTTGAGCCATGTTTTTAATCCAAAATCAGTGCTAGCTCTCTTCTAATTTGACTTAGAAGCTATATCGTCTCTCTTAGACCTGAAATGTCAACGTTTCAATTTTGGTGAGTTTTGCGAACTCAATGAGTTAACTATCCTCGATGTTCACTTATATCATATAACACATTAACACATACAGTCATATAATTCTCATCATTTCATTTATCATCATGTAGCATCACAAAGCTCTTTTATTCACAATTTCACATTTCTCATTCAACATAATACAACAATACATTTCATTCATTCACAACATGCATATTAAATGTATATGCAATGCTTATGAGACTCATTTCTGAATATTATATTGTTATGACTGAGTGCCTATAATTGTCCCGTATCCATTGTGGATACTAGGCTCATTGATAACTGTCCCTTATCTGTTGAGGATACAGGGCTCATTAAACATAACGAGCCTTTAGCTCTTAATCATATTATGAGTTTTAAGCTCTTTTTTGGTAGCTACTCAAGTAACAACTGCCATTATCTATTCACATACATTCAATCAATCAAAAGTGCTCAATATTACACAGTTATATTCACTATCGCATTCTCGTTCACATTTGTCATCAGACCTTGGTCCGACATTCAACATATATGTTGAGAATCACTTATTTTGTCAAATTCACATTTAATAAGCACTTCCAATATGTATTTTATGCATCAAATGCCTCGGAGAGTCAATGTTTGGAATCAACACAATTACATTCACATAATAATTCAATACAACATTTAAAACAAACAACTTGTTAAGTGATACCATCTAGGTTACTCACTGTTTGTTCCAGATAGCTATTGGCTCGAAGTCCCGACAACATTTGCATGTTGATGCTCTAAATTCTCTTATATATCATGCAACATACACTTACACATATCGCAACTTTGCACAATTATAAAAGTACTCATTTATGCACAAATGTGTATATAGATTATGTACAATGCATGCTCAATGACAATCTCGAGTATGTTTCCTTTCTTCACATCACATGATCATTCATACTTCAAAACTCATATATTTCTAATTTAAACTTAGGTTTACACCTCAATAAATCAAATTTATTCTAAGTTCATTACTCAATCAATCATTCCAGCTTTTCTTAAAATAGATTTTTAGGTTAATTTTGCATGGTCATTATAAGAAGGAAAATGAAGTATTTAGGCAATACATTCTTCTAAAACAATGTCCGCATATGTCTTAAGTTTCTAATGACACCAAGTTCTCACAATTTAGTTTAGTATTCTGTAAGTTATACACAAAATACTTCAGATTGTACTCAAACTACAACATTACTCAGTACTCAACTTCAATTCAAATTTGAAACCCTTAGAATTCCTTCTTGAAATTTGTATCCATATGTCTCTAGTTTAATATAAACTTAAAATCGTACCATTTGGATATGTACAAATCAAGATATGGCCAAAGTACAGATTCCTATTTAGTTAAAACATTCCATTTAACAAATTCCAGCACACTTCATCATTTTCATCCTAAACTCATCAAAAAATCATTATTAATCCTTTCCTAATGGATTCAGATGGATATGAAATTTTTTTGAGAGGAAAAAAATATGTGATGAGTTTATGGTTCAAATTTCAAGTCAATTAGAGATCGGGAGAAGAATTTATGGTCAAAAGAGTGAAGGGTGTCGAAATCTGTCAAAAAGCATAGCACCGTCACTATCATGATCTTTCACTTCTTGCTGATTCTTCTCTGTCACGATCGTTCACTATCTAACACTTCCTCTCTTTCATCATCATGCTTGTGCAAGATCGTGCACTGACTGATTTCTCCTCTCTGTCACGATCGTGCTTGTGCAAGATCATGCAACTCCTAGATAATCCTTTCTGTCATGATCGTGCTTATGCACAATCGTGCAACTTCTCTGAGGTCCCCTCTCTATCAAGATCGTGCTTCTACATAATCGTGCAAGTCCTCTGGGTTGCTTGTGCATGATCGTGACGGATGATCTTGCCCAGATTTTATGAAACAACATATTTCATCACTTCTTCATCTCTTTTTCTTATTTTATCATTTCTAACTTATGTCCTCATTATTTCTTCTTCATTCCTACTTTCATTTTAGCTCAACTCATTCACACATAAATCAAAATCTATGATCGATCATAAACATCAAAAACAAAACATATCATATATGCATATTCACCATATTTTTTTGCATATGTTCAACTTCACTAAAACCTTCATTTCATCTCTAACTTATCATTTCAATTCTTCCCATTTCACGACATCACATTACTCATTTTTCCTTAAATTTAGAATCATTTTAGTTCATTTCCAAAACACCCAAAGAGATTTATGTAAATAACAATGAAAATAGAGCATAAGCATATCATCTTTTCATGAAATTTCTGCACTCTTTTTACATCATCATAATGATCTTTCTATTTAAAAAATCATCTCAACAATAACTTATGAAAGGTTAATCGTCTCATATGCAAAAATAAGACATTTATATGCACTGTTCATCACTCACGATGAACATGAATAATGACCACTATTCTCATTATCATGTAATCACCATATTTGTTTCAAATTCATACAACCCATGAGAATTAACACGCTGCTTACTTGGTGAAACTCCAAACTCTTCAAAATCACGTGAACCATAGCTTTCCATGATACACGATCATCAGTAGTCAATGGTTGTATGGTTAGGTATTTTAGTGAAAGTGAAGAAGATAATAAAATGAAAGTAGCAAGTGAAAGGTAAGAACAAAGCTTGCATTGTTAGGGTAAAAAGAGAGGTTTGTAGGTGAAGAAGATGAAGAATGAAATGAAGAAAAATTAACAAGAGGTGAAAACAATGACTATAGTGAAAGACAAATAAAAATGAAGATAGTCTTTCACTTTGGGAGAGAGTGTCGTGGGAGTGGATGCATGGCTTGGCAAGTGACACTTGTCACTTGCCACATGTCCACTTCCTATGGTCTCACTTGGTTCTCTTATTTAACTAGTCCATTTGTCTCCAAATTCTGCCCCAATTTTCTCCAAATTTTAGTATCATATTCTCAACAAATTTTAATACCATTAGCCAATTATTTTAATTTTCATTAGACACTTATTTCTATTACCATAGATCAATTATCTTGCTACTTGGCATTTTTTTCTAGTCCAAAAATACTCATATTTTTTAAATTTTCCTAAATTTCACCAAAAATTCCAAATAAATAATTATACTCTCCAAAACAATTTTCAATACATATAATCCACAATTCTAAAAAAAATCACATTTATAAATTAATTATACCCGAAAAATGCCAATGAATGTATGTACAATGTGTGTGCTATATTATGCATGAGCATGAAATGCACTTTCTAACTTCTTAATAAACTCTCATGTACATTATTATAGGGTTCTAACCCTTAACATGGGATGACGGGATGTTACACTCAATCTGAAAGGTTCAAGACCTCGAGGTTGCTCTTTCGCTCTAAGATGGCTGAAGGATCGTCTCCAATGTAGTATGCGCTTAAGATGAATGGATACATTGAGAGATTAGCCAGTTTAGGTTTCAAAATGGATTATGAATTAAGTATAGACTCTGACTAGTTTGACCGATAGTTATTCACAGTTTATGCTTAACTATCGAATCAACCAAATATCCACTTCAATACCTGAGCTAATTAATCTACTCAAAATAGCTGAGCAAACTGTTAGGGAAGACAATAAGGCTATGACGTTGGTGGACTCTGCTTCTGGTTCTCGCAAGAGGAACCAAAAGAAGAAGAAGAAGTCCAAAAAGCCAGTGGGAGGTGTAGCCAAGAAGAAGACAAAGGACAATACACCAAAGGGAATATGCTTCCGTTACAACAAGGAAGGGCATTAGAAAAGGAATTGTAAAGCCTATCTGGAGTCGCTGAAGCAGAAGAAGGCATTGGATGCTCCATCGTCTACTTCAGGGATGTTATTTGCCATTGAGGTTAATACTATTTTTTATCATAATATTTGGGTATTAGATACCAGATGTGACTCACACATATGTGTTGATATGCAGGGCCTCAGGGATAATAGATTGCTCAAGAAGGGAGAGATGGACCTACTTGTGGGAAATGGAGCAAGAGTTGTTGCATTAGCCGTAGGAACCTATGTTTTGCATCTTCCTAATGGGCTAGAGTTAATTTTGGATAATTGTTATTATGGATCCGTTGTAACAAAGAACATTGTATATGTTTCATGTCTTAATAAAACAGGATTTCATTTTTAACTTTTTCTTACAACGATTGTTCAATTAAGTTGAATGAAATGTTGTATGGTACTGCTACATTGTGCAATGGTATTTACATATTAGATATATGCAATCAAATTTTAAATATCAATGATAATAAAAGACAAAAACGGGATATTTTAAAATCATCTTACTTATGGTATTGTCGACTTGTCCATATAAATGAGAGACGCATGGCTAAGCTACACAGGAGTGGATGCTTAGAGTCATTTGATTATGAATCATATGACATATGTGAATCTTGTTTATTAGGCAATATGACTAAATTACCTTTTAAAGAAAAGGGTGAACGTGCGAATGGATTATTAGACCTAATACATTCTGATGTATGTGGTCCGATGTCCATTCATGCCAGTGGAGGTTTTATGTACTTCATTACCTTTATCGATGATTATTCATGATCTGGGTATGTGTATCTAACGAGATACAAGTCTGAAGCATTTGAAACGTTGAAACAATTCAGACATGAAGTAGAGAAACAGCTCGGCAAATGTGTCAAGACACTTCGATCAGATCGAGGTGGTGAATACTTAAACGACGAGTTTCTAAGTTATCTCAGGGATAACAAGATTGTATCTCAATGGACTCCACCTTACACACCCCAACATAATGATGTGGCTGAAAGGAGAAACCGAACCTTGTTGGACATGGTAAGGTCAATGACGGGCTTAGTAGATCTACTGAAATCCTTTTGGGGTTATGCACTCGAGACTATTGTTTATGTGATAAACAAAGTCCCTTCAAAAGTAGTTGATGTTACTCCATATGAGATATGGAATAACAAAAAAACCCTATCTTTCTCGTATGATTTTCACACTGAATGGTGGAGCAGTCAGTTGGAAGAGTTCCAAACAAGAGACGACTGCAGATTTAACAACTGAGTCAGAGTACATTACAGCTGCAGAAGCAGCAAAAGAAGCTGTTTAGATCAAGAAGTTTGTTACAAAACTTGGAGTGGTTTCGAGCATTGTAGACTCGATACTGTTGTATTATGACAACAATGGGGCTATTGCTCAAACCAAGGAACCAAGGTCTCATCAAAGGTCCAAACATGTACTCAGGAGATATCACCTAATGAGGGAGATCATTGATAGAGGTGATATGAAGATAGAGAGAGTGCCTATAGATCCTTTGACTAAGCCACTTCCTCAAATGAGATTTGATTCTAGTGTACTTGCCTATGGTATTAGATACAAAGGTGATTGGCTTTAGTGCAAGTGGGAGATTGTTAGAGTAGTGCTCTAAAG
>JAOTBA010000002.1:20316447-20332053 GCA_025629845.1 Erythroxylum squamatum | reverse complement strand
TCTGCTTTTGTCTACTTCGCTTCCGTCTGCTTTTGTCTACTTCGCTTCCGTCTGCTTTTGCTTCCGTCTGCTTTTGCCTACTTCGCTTCCGTCTGCTTTTCTTTACTTTGCTTCCGTCTGTTTTTCTTTTTCATTTGTTTGTCATCAAAATTATTTGATACGTGAAGTCTTTTTTGACTTAACACTTAAATCTCATAATACTCTATTAATAGACTATTCTCCATATGCTTAGCCAAAATTAACAAGTACTTCAACTCAAAGACCATTAACAAGTGTGATAGACACTTACTCCATTCTTTATCCTCTTATACATTCAAAGGTATGAAATATTCACTCATCATTCATTTCATGTAAGGCAGCTACCACAGGCTTGCTTACTAATCTAATCTCCATCACTCATATCAAATACAAACATCAATTTGAAGGTCTTTATTTTTGTTGTAATAGGGCTGGGTTAAGGGTAGGAAAAAAATCACAGTTTAAAACCACAGAACAAATTGAGCATTTAAAATAATATAGAACAATGAAGCATAAAACACTCAATCCTTTCTTCTCATTTAACAAGGTTAGCACTCCCCTTTTTACGTCTCTCGTTTTTCTTTTCATTTTTTGGTTGTCTTCTCTTCCCTCCGTTTCTTTTCTATTTTTCTATTTTTCTATTTTTTCTTTTTCTTTTTCTTTTTTATTTATTTAAAAATAGGAAATCAAGTGAAGAAAATTATAGAGGAGAGATTCAAGTTGCTATAACCATACCCATTCCTAACATAATAGCCAACTTTATACTATAATCTCCCACACTTATTCAAGCAATTACTTCCTAAACCCAGGAATACCATTTCAATTGCTTAAGTTGCCTTATGGTAGGTATAACAAAGAGGATACATAATTAAGGCAAAGGCTCATATTTTCGGTTTAAAGAAAGAAAAGGTTTCATGTTAAGCTCAAAGAGACTCATTAAGAGTAACATTATGGTGGCTTTTTATGCAAAATGGGTAAATCCTAATTGCCTTCATCATTTCAACGTTTGTATAAGATTATATGATCTCAACTAGTATTTGCAAGCATGTTCTAGAGTTCTTTAATCATGAAAGAACACTTTCAGCAAGAATGCTTGAATTTGGTGTTAAATATTTCAAAGGGCTCAAATTCTTAAGAAAGAAAAGTGATATTCATCTATCACAACAGGCTAATGTCCTTTTAATCAAAATCCAAGTTAATCAGTCTAAGCATGCAAGTATACTCATTCACTCATATTATGTATTTCTAATCCCGATTGAGTTTATTTCATGACCATGCATCTCTAACTATTAAATGGAAAAAAACGCTCAACAATTTTTTTTAATTAAATACTAATCCCCCTACTTAAATATCCGCTATTCCTAATGTGATAAGAAAATAAAACAGGAATCCAAGACACAAAATAACACAAACAAGGACAAACATTAAAACTAGAAGAAATTAATTTAACAAGTAATAAAAATAATAGAAAGGAAAAGGATAGAAATATGATACAAAGGTGGGGCTAGTGGCTGTGTTGATGTGGTGTGGATGTGGCGTATTGCGTTGAGGAGTGGAGAATAGCTGCAAGGAGAACAAATATAAGAGACTGAAAATTAGGTCTGCACACACAAAATAAACAAACTAAGTTGAGATTCACTAAAAAGGAATAACAAACAAATAATTGAAAAACAAAACAGAAATTGTATGGCGCCTCCCATTTAGTGCATCTTTAATGTCTTGTAGCTGGGCGCCTCAATAGTCATGCTTAAGGTGGATTGCTCAAAGTGAGTGATTCCACTGTCTTCTACTCTTCATTGGGATATATCTTTAAGAATTTTCCAAACTCTCCCTCAGTTGCATCGTCTAGCAATTGGCAATACTTATAAATCTCTTTAACCAAGTCCAATTCCCTTTCTTCTTCCTGCAAGGCAAAATCAAAATATACAGTATTAATTTGATCAATAAGAAAACATTCTTTATAAATGGTAGTAGTAGTAGGAATAGGTTCAATATTAAAAATTGAAAATTCTACTGTTTCTCCCAGAACAGTCATGGTCAATTTTCCGTTCTTCACATTAATCAAGGTATTGGTAGTGGCCACAAAAGGCGCCTCTAGGAGTATGATGTGCCCCTTTTCTCTTTTACTTCCCTATGTCTAAAACAACAAAATCTACAGGGACAATCAATCCTCCTACCTTTACCAACATATCTTCTATTATTCCTTTTGGATAACAGATTGAGCTATTAGCTAATTGTAAACACATGTTTGTAGGTCTCAATTGTCCTAGATCCAATTTCACGTAAATATAGTAAGGCATAAGGTTTATACTTGCTCCAAAGTCAAGCATACCCTTAACCTCATCACCATCACCCATTGATAGTCTCACAATAAAAATCCCTGGATCTTTCAATTTAGGGGAGTAATTGCTGCTCAAGAACCACACTTGTCACTTCTGAAACTATCACCTTCTCATTTGGCTCAAACTTCTATCTTTTGAAGTTTAATTCCTTAAAGAACTTCACATAATCTAGAATGTTCCTAATCTCATCCAACAAAGGCAGATTAATATTAACCTTAAAAAGCATGTTATATAAATAAGAAAACTGTTCATCTTGTTTCGAATCCTTAAGGCGGCTTGGATATGGAATTGGTGGTCTATAAGGATCAGTCGCCTTATGCAGTCATGGTCCTCTATTGCTTTTGGTTACATGCTGAAGTTTTTCACCTTTCTAAATGTGACTTGAAGAGTGTGCCCATTGCTTACCTCATACTACTTGTCTTTTTCCTTGATGAGACTCTCCTCCTCTTGATTACCTACATCAGATATATTAGAAGGAATCTCAACATAATTACCAATCACCTTACAATTTTTTAGAATAGTAAATGCATGGGCTTGTTCGTGTTGACTGGGTAACCTTTCCTTTTGATTGTTTTGCATTTGAGCAGCGAGTTGCCCTATTTGAGCCTTAATCCTTTTTATAGAAGCTTTCAAGGAGTTGATTCTCTTGTTGTTCGTTTCTTGATTCTGAGTGGTTACTTAAACAAATGCGTCCAAACTTTCCTCCAAAGAAGGCTTTCTTAGTAGGTTCTGATTTGAGGATTGCCCTTAGAACTGATTCTACCTCTGAAAATTTTGATATTGTGGTTGGGGTTGCCCAAGTGGATTGTTGATCTTCCAAGAGAAATTGGATTCGTTTCTCCAATCGGGGTTGTCGATATTCAAATACAGAACATTTTGCACCTTCGGTTGAAAACCATTAAGTGAGTTGGCTTGTTCTTCCTAACCTGCAAAGGATTCAAAAGAATATGAACAAACATTAGCTTTACGTCTATAAATTCCACATATACCACATAACTCTTGATTTGGAACGTTTTTGGGTAGTCTCATGGTTATCATTTTCTGATGCTTTGTTAGCTTAACCAATTGCATAGCCATTTCTTGCTTTGAGTTCACTTCATGAACTCTAACTCTTCTCCCGCTCACGCTCTTTTGTTAAGAATTGGACCCTAACATTTCAAAGATTTTACATGTCTCTTAGGCAGTCTTCTCTCCCACAGCTCCTCCTATTGCATTGTTCACTGAGTACTGATATTATTGTGTTAATTCATCATAGAACAATTGGTTCTTCAAGTGAAGTGGAAAATGATGGTGTGGACACTGTACTAGAAAAAGTTTGAAGCGTTCCCACGCCTCATGGAATGGCTCTCCCTCCATTTGAGCGAAGGTAGCTATCTTCGTCCACAACTTAGAGGTCTTTTGATGGGAATAGAATTTTCCCATGAAGTTGTTGTACATTTCCTCCCATGTAGTCAATGAATCGAATGAAAGGGTCATCACCATGCCTTGGCCTGATCTTTTAATATGATTAGGAAGCATCTCATTCTTAGTTGATCTTTATTTAAGCCATCTAAAAGAAATGTCTAGAGAGTGGTATAGAATTCCCAAATAAAGTTTAAAGGGTCTTCATTGTGAACCTTATAAAAAGATGGCAACATATTGTAGTGGACGCTCTTCAATTCATAATTTATGGCTACCTCTCCCAAATGTATACTCGAAGTGGCAATACCAATTGTTGGTCTAGCATACTCCTTCATTACCGGCTACCTTTCACCCATCTCTGGATCTTTCCAGCATGGGTTTCTCGAGATTGTCTTCAAAGTCCCTTTAAGGTCCTCTTATCGGATGCACGTTATCAATAAAAGGAACGAGTTCACTTTCCCGTGACGTCCTTCCTCACATAAACAAAATAATGACTACATTAAATTAGTAAAAAAACTGCTAGAACAATTTAATGAAATAACACGAAAAAAATGTATGCATGAAAAGATAAAACGATCAAAATTAATTTAAGACTAAACACAAAACACCTCCTGGCAACGGTGCCAAAAATTTGATGTGACAAACTAAGTTCTAAAAAACCTAGGCTATCCTACTTATAAGTATACGAGATAATTGTAGTCAAATACCCAAGGTCATCTTCTCAAAGAGGTGAATTTGATTCACTCAAATTAACTTTGAATAAAAATAAAAACCAACGTAATCCTAAACACTCTATCCCGATTTATTGAGTAAAAGGTTTTAAAGAAAATTAAGCGATTAAACTAAAACATAAACTAATTTAACTGGAATCAAGAACGATTTGATCAATTGGTATGGGAAACTCGTGAGAAATTAACTTCATTAATTTAATCTCCTATGCATAACCAAGGGGAATTAATTGGACAATTATCTTGTTAAAATTACCAATTGGGTTCTAAAATCAATTCAATAATAAACTAAATCTAACTTTCGTATTTGACAAGTTTATCATCCAAATCAATTATGTAAACCCAACTATTGACTACCTACTTAAGTTAATACATTTCTAATTCATAACTTCAGCATCTATATCCCTTGTTTTAATGTTAAACTTCTTCTCTCGATTCTTCATCTAACATAAAAAAGATGCAAAGTGTGGGCACACTAATACATCCAATAAGCTCAAAAACTATAGGAAATAGTAAGACAATAAAATAGTCCCTTCATTATGCATAATCGACTAAATTAGCTACATTAATTATCAAGATTAAATTACCAGCCCATCATGGAATAAACAAAGTTCATAATCTTCTTATACTTCAATCCCATAGTTTATAGTAACAAAGAAGTATCAAAGAAATAAACAGAGTAAATAACTGAAATGGACAATCAAAGTAACATAGGAAACAAGTCTAGTGAAACAAGTTTAATAATGCAGCAAAAGATAAAAAAAGAATGAGCAAACAAATGGATTGTCGGATCGAAGCTGGTGGTGGATCTCCTGCCAAGCTTAACCTCTCTGACGTTGCTCTCGCTTTCTCCCTCTACTTGATTCTCACCTGGAAGATTAGCTTTAGCTCTCGCTTTCTGCCTCTACTTCAAACTCCACCTCTTTGCTATTTTTCTCTCTTGCTAAACCCAACTATATTCTCTGTTCTTCATTCTTTTCTCTGCATCCACCTCTCTTTCAGTTTTGTTTTATCCATCCCCTTTTTATCTCATTTTCTTTCTATTTTTTGGGCCCCTTTAGGTTTTGGTTTTGGTTTAGGTTTATCAGATATCAAAACTTGCATTCGTTGACACGTAATATTAAACCAATTACAGAAAACATTTGTCACACCCATGAATGTTGAATGCAGTTTCTTGTGAATGTTACATGAAAACAAGAAAAATTATGCATGAAAGAAGGAATGTTGGACGTGAATTATACATGCATGTTAAAGGTGTGACAAGGTAGTCAAAACAAGCAACATCCATGCCATTTTTACTTAATTCATTTTAAACTTGAGTTAAAATGCACAAATTTGTAACCAAAATCAAGATATTAATGCAAGAAAAATCAATAGAAACTAGACACAACAGTGAGCAAAGGCAATATACTAAGAAAACTAGGACCATCAGATGGTCATATAACAACAAATGATCTCTCATAATTAGATACAATTAGTACAAAGCATGTACATAATATGGGTCCATCAAATGCAACTTCTTCCCATTATATTTTATCTTACACATATTGTTGCACTGTAGGTTCATATTGAAAATCATTAGACATCGAGATATATAGTCACGTGGAACCTACAAAATAAAAATTAAAACAATAATATCATAATTATGCTAAAATTTGAAATATGTATGAATTAAAAAATAAACTCACCTCTTGGGCACTATAATGTATCTTGTGAATAAAAGTCTTACCCCAATGTATAGAAGATGTCTGGCAAAATTTTTTACAATAACAAAGCCTCAACTCTTTTACCAATACTACATACCAACAAGACACCTACAATTTGAATGATAACATTAATATCATATAAGCAATAATTGAAATATTTATAATGCGTTAATAAAAACATAAGGGCGATACTCACATTTGTAGTATTACATTGATAATAATTTTGACCAATTCTAGTCATAACATTTAATATATGTAGCTTCATCTTGTTATTACCATTAGGACAATCAATATAGGGAATCTGAAAAATTACTTAAGATTAAGATATTCATAGCATATACTAAATATAATAACAACAAAAATTACAAAAATTATTTTAACAATAATAAATCACAGTCTTGAATCTGTTAACAATGGCTTTACACTCTTCCCATTGTTTCCCATTGTTGATAATTTTTATATAATGAAAACAAAATAATTGAATAATTAAGCTACCAATAAAAATGAATATGATCAAACTGGGAACTTAGGAATTATTCTATCCTTGTTTTGTCTTCCTTTTTATCTTGTTGATTCAATTTATGCTTGATCCTAGATACCCTAAAGTTCCTAGATCCCCTAAAGTTTTTATTACCCTCTCTCGAAATTTAATCAAGTAACCCTAATTGATTTCAATAATCATAGAATTATAATCCCTCAATTCGTAAAACAGCTCCTAACTATTCAATTAGACTTGAAGCAATCCTAAGGAGAATTAATTTCACAATTACGAACTCTCTTCAATTGTTAATTAATCTGATAATTGCAAGTCTATTAAGTGACAAACTCTCGTTGCGCACCTTAACATAAATGACTTGATTCACTCTCTCGATTTATTATCAAGTATAAGCACAACAATTATCACAAACATTCATAGATGTATTGAATTCAACAAGAGTAAAGTTCAACAAAACAATTCAAGAACAATCCTTAATATGGATTTAGAAACTCATAATCATGTTAAACATCATAACAATCCAAATAAACATTCAAGACAATACAAAAAATAAAGGGAAAAGAAATAAAAACTAGTTGGAGTCTTGATTTAGAAATCTAGAATTTTCTGAAGCTCTCTTGATGTCTCCTTTTGATCTTCTTTTGATTTGGTGGTAGCTGTTATTTTTTCATGTTTTTCTTGGTCTTTTGTAGTACATGAGGGTTCTAGGGTTGTTTCTAGGAAATTTTCCAGTTAACTTGGTTTTAAAAATAGCCCTGAAATATCAAAAGTTGAAAAATCTCTTGAGCTGGAAAGACAACTTTAGGTCACGATCGTGCATGGTACATGATCGTGACCTAAATGGTTTGTTTATCTTATGTCACGATCATGATAGAGACCTATGCAACTTTCATCATATGCACAATCATGCCATGCCTACATGCATCTAAAATCTCATCTTTTCTTTACAGTTTTGTTTCCATACACTCATAAACACATTAAACACCTCTTCATAACATTAAGATCAAATTCTTTCTCTAAACCAATCAAACACTTAGAAAACATACAAACACTAAAAATAACACAATTCTAAGCCTTACACATAATAATCATCCAAGAAACACTTAGAAGCACACTTAATCACCTAGAAAAGCATATGATAATCTACACCCATCAATATCCCCACAGTTAAACCTTTTCTTGTCCTCAAGGAAAAACAAAAACAAAAACAATCAAAATATATAAACACACGATCATGCAATAATACAATAATGGTACAAACGTATAAACAATTGTTGTAGTACATGGCAAAATGTACGTCAAATAGACATGTATTGTGGCAAAGCAAATTTTTTAGCAGGTAGAAAAAATGAAACTTAATCCAAGCATGTGCATAAATTAGAGCACTAACACACAAATAGTAAAACCAGAAGCAATATTTATTATAAATCTAAAGATTGCTTTCGATGAAAAAAAGTATAATGTTGCAACAACAAAGACCATAAAATTGATAGAAAAAAGGATCCTATAAGAAGATCAAGACACTCCACAACATATCTCATTAGATGCAATATATTTATTTACTTAAATAGGAACCTAATCGGAGATCCCCTAGGAATCAACTTTTGATTACAATCCAAGCTTCTTTCTCTTCCATAAATGATTATAGTGACTTTAAAAACCTCTACAATAACTTCAAATAAAGTTTAACTACCTTCCATCCAACTTAGGTGGTTTTACAACTGATCAATACATAACTTGATTTGCATATGCAAGGCTAGGTAAGAAAATTATTCATAACTTTGAGCCATTCAAAATCATAGATCGTAAAGAAATTTCCTAACAAAAGCACACAGGGTTTACAACTCATTTTTCACCGTATGCTATGCATTCTTTTCTTGAGCATTCTCCAATAAAATTGAATAGAATAGGGATGAGTCTCAACAAATTTAGAAATATCAACAACACTAAATTTAGGAAACATATGTTCCTTTAAACAAATTACAGTAAATGGTCATCAAGTGAATTCAAATTTCTTAATGTTTCGCCATCTAGTTCTAGTAATAGTATATATGAAGTTAAAAAATGTTAAACAATATCACCTGTTATAATCACTTTAACTAGAAATACTATAAGAAGCATAACACCCCATTAACAAATTACACCATTAGATTAAGATTGCAACAACTTTCAAGCACAAAAAGCAACTACAGGACAAAATTAGGTTTAAGAAATTAATTCATCAACTATATGGATGTATCAGGACAAATTCACCCTCATAACCACCCATTCCTCCTGAGCTTAAGCCACAAACCTCTACCAAGTAGATGTAAACAAATCTAACTTAGGGTTAGATGAACTCACCGCCTAGTTATAGTAGACACTCCCAATCGCACCCAACCACAACACAATGGTATCATCCAGAGAGAGCGACAGTTGACATAAAATTGCAAGAGAGTGATAGTTGACATACAATCGCACACAATAGCAAGAGTTGTATCGTGAATACTTAAGAACGAAGAAAATAGAAAGTTATTTACATTTCACACACAATCGTGAGATAGAGGAGAGTGGTATCTTGAATTCACACATAATCGCAAGAGAGAAGAGTTGTATTTGCAAAGTAAAGAACAATGGAAATAGTCCATAGTTAAATATCATTTAGTTTTTGTTTTAATTAATTAATCTTTAATTTAATTTTAATTGATTTTTAAATAAATGAGTTGAGAAAAGTAAGCTACGTGCATGTAAAAATTCATATGTGGTTTGCTGACATTATAGAAAACTTAACGTTTGGATATTTTCGTAACAAATTGAAAGTCGGGACATTTTAGCGTCACTTTTAAAAATCGGGTTAGTATTGTGAAATTGAATAAAGTTTGAGATTTATTTTATAATTAGCTCTTGAAAATATAATATACCTATTCCACGCAGACCTATTAACTGCTCAAAATTCCCTGCAGACTCCAAACATTAGTCTTGAATCTTCACTCCAAGTACACGGGAGATTGGGTGAAAGAGCACATCATGTTTCCTGGAAGTAATGTAGCAATGTCAGAAGTCATTGATTCCCACTATATCTTACTTAGTATCTTTGAATTGCGGCTCAGTCTTGCAGTCTTCACGCGCAAATTTCTTTGGACTTATTAGTGATGACCCTTGGAGAGTACTCCTAGACTTTGACGATGACGATTGAATTTTCACCTTTATTTCCAGGTTTCATAGAATGTATTTTTTCTTTCTCATGGTTACCATTGTGCCCTCATTTCAAACTCCGTATTTCCAGATTGTGTTTTTATTATATGAACAATTCTCATAAAAGACAGGAATAGGATATAAACTAACATAATTAATGAAACTATAGCTTACTTTTAAATATTTCTTGTAGAAGTATTATCACATCGTTGCATTTGCTTCATACTAATAAAAAATATATCTACTCGTGCAAAATAATTAAAAAACAGCATGCAAATGAAATGTCGTTCCATTTGATATTACTTTTGCATCTTTTACTTTTACAAGACTGAAAGCTTTTCCACATCATCATACCTAGATGTACATTTATCACGTAGAATAGGACCTAAACATGACATCTTTCTTTTATTTATTAATATGATTTGAACTCACATCTGAAATCATTTTATCATCAAAATTATGATTTTCTAAAAAATACGACACAATTGGACGCATGAAAGAAAATATTACGTTAGTTATATATACATAAATTTCTGTCCTAAAATGACATCATATTTCACTTAACTTGTTCCGATTCTGTTTCTGTCCTAAAATAAGGTCGTTTTTATATATAAGTTTATACATAAAACGATATTGTTTTGGTACAAAAACAGAAACAGAGTTGGAATGGTACAGAAAATCTAAACTGAGGATCTCGGCTTACAGATTTCTGAATGGAGGTGCAGCTCGACCCTAATCTACACTGAAGTATTAGCTTAGAGAAATAGAAGCTTAACGCATAAGCTTCCAGTTGCGTTAAGCTTCTTCGAGAAGGTCGAGAAGACACGGGCAATATAGGCTTATGACAGCTGTAACATTTACGCGAGCCTGTTCCTCTAGGGTGACTCCTTTTTTGGTTACGCTGCAACGGCCAGCCTGTACCCAATTACATTAATCTTTTGAGCTTATCTAGCTCTCCTTATGAGGTGCTGACCGTGAATTTACTTGTCATCAAAGCAAACACCATATAAAAGTCATTAATTATTGGTCAATATCATGGGTTTAATGAACTGAAAAGGATTAGAATTGAACAAATGAATGAATCGTAACGTAATGAGTAATTAAATGATAATTTGCGTTTGATACTAAAAGTCATGTGAAATCCAGGGATTGGTCTGGAAAATCATTGTCAAATTAAGAAGGATGGATGGATTCTGGAACAAATACATGCAATATTTGGGGCAACCAGTCCATGTCATAAATAGGAGTGTAAATGTTAGGGATACCTTGCTTCGCATGAGAAGTCTACGTGAAGAAATGGATTAGTAGCTAGCAAATACCAAATACCAAATGTGATATAGATGGGAGTTTGGTGTAACATTTAGTCCTATACATACCGCATACCTCTTTTGTTGTAATCATCTTTGTTGGTTCATGTTACATAGCTTTAGACACACTCTAGGTTGACACTAGAGCTAAAACATTTCTTCAGACATTTCTCTCTTTCTCTCACTCAAGTGGTGAAATGTCCAAGAAGAGAATAAACTAGTTGCCCCATCCCCACTCTACATGTCAACTTTCTTCTTTTTCTCAAAACGTTAATCTTTAGAAACTCCTGTTTCTTTTTCTTAATTAACTTTCCTAAATTAAGCTTCTGTAGTACTAAATTAAACTGTATGTTTAAAGTTTAGAGACACCCAGAAGGCAAAACCATAGAATTAAGGAGACTGCGTTTTCTTTCTCTTCTCTGTCTATGTTTCTCTCTCTGTGTGTCTCTGAAGGAAAAGGCAACAATTGGTAGTAAACTATATATGGCTTTCTTTTCATTCATTTTTGGTTTCTGGGCTTGATCTTGTTAGAGCCTTAAGCCAGCAAGCAGAGAAACCAAGTGTACTTGTTATGGGCATAAGAGCTAAGGCAGAGAGATGACATGGTGCAGTAATAATTCACTAGTAGACGAAAGAGCCATTCAGTTGGTCGCAGCTTCCCAAGAAACTAGTGTTCTTGAATCCAAAAGCGATGAAACCCGGAGCATTACATGCCCTTCTTGTGGCCATAATATCCCATTTCAGGATCAGGTATGCATTCGTATTTTGACACTATATATAATACCGAATAAATTCTGGTTCTTCTTATCTCCTATTACTTTGTTCTTAAACCTTTTTTTTTTTGGTTATTGGACTAATCATATTCATAATACAGGCTGGTATTCACGACCTACCTGGATTACCAGCAGGAGTGAAGTTTGATCCTAGCGATCAGGAAATACTTGAACATTTAGAGGCGAAGGTAGTTTCGGATACGCGTAAAATTCATCCTCTGATTGATGAATTCATTCCCACAATAGAGGGTGAGAACGGGATTTGCTATACGCATCCGGAGAAGCTACCAGGTTCGAATTCTCTGGTTTTCTTTGGCTTTAGCTGTAGTTAATTAGATGCATGACAAAAATTGCAATTAGTTACGGGCTAATTCTGGTTAATTAGATTCTACTTCTGGTGTTAGATATACATTCTTCTTTATTGTTTTCAGACTCTTAAGATATATTTTTAAGCACACGCGGGTATTATATATATGTCTTTCTTAACCAACAAGCTATAATTAATTCAGATGATGTTACAAGTAAGCCTTTATCATTATTTCGGCAATTGCTACAATATTAATGTGTCAAAGTTATAGCAATTTGTGATTCCTTTGGTATTGGCAATCAAATCCTTAATTGGCACAAACATCTATTACATGGTATAACATCAATCGCCTTTTTTTTTTGTTCGAAAAATTCATTGATTGCAATTTGGTGGCTCTTTCCCTTCACTTGTGTTATTTCACTTATTTCTGGAACTGAAGCCAAGTGGTAAGATCGAGCGGCGATCTAACTTTGGTTCCCATGGTCCTTTTCCAACGAAGAATATATTATCAAGCTGGAGATTGCAAGGGCATTCGGGGTCGCTGGTGTTGCATGCACATGTACATGGACAATTCAAAAAATAATTAACATAATTATCAACAACTATTTGATAAGACACATTGCAGTGAGCATGTTATTGCCAATTTATCTGTACCATTCAGGATTCTAATTAATAAATAACGACCTGTGACTTCAACTACAATAATATAATAAGATTAAATTATTGTCTCTTGTGGTTTATTGGTCGAGGATGCGGAGGATATCCAACATACATCCTTTATTAGGATTTAGAATTTGCGTACATCCTTTTACACTTTTCCCCGGAACATACTTAAGAGTGAAGTATTGCGTTGGTTGTATAATTTATTTTTAACCTGTGATAATTCTAGTCTCACTGATCATTTTAATTAACATGGTCTAAATCTCTGCTAGCGTAAACAAGTCCATGCATGTTTACTCGTGCATTTGTACATTTTATGTTGACTTAATCGACTACAAGTTCAAAAATTTTATAGGATTGAAAACTTTAATGTAGGACTGAGCACCGACGGCCAAATCCGGCACTTCTTTCATCGACCATCAAAGGCATACACAACTGGAACTCGAAAGCGCAGAAAGGTGCACACAGAGGATGATGGAAGTGAAACTCGATGGCACAAGACAGGCAAGACGAGGCCAGTATTTGTTGGTGGGACAGTGAAAGGATTCAAAAAGATTTTGGTTCTATACACCAACTATGGCAGGCAAAGGAAGCCTGAAAAGACAAACTGGGTGATGCACCAATACCATCGTGGAAACAATGAAGAAGAAAAAGATGGAGAGTTGGTAGTTTCAAAGGTCTTCTACCAAACTCAGCCTAGACAATGTGGTTCAAACATCAAGGATTCGTTTGACACAAAATTTAATGGAATAAGAAGTGGGCATGGCAGTAACATATCTAAGCACACAACTCTTGTTCAAGATTATTATACTACGCCTTCATTCATCTCTTACAGTCAAGGGTCTAATCATAGAGAAAGCACTCCTCAGTTAATTCCAAATTTGGTTGCCCAAGGGGACGGGTCTTCCTTATTTCGATTAGCTGCGGATACCAAAGGAAAGCTTCAGAGGAAATAACAAAAGGTCAAGAACTTTTGGTAGAGCGGCAATATTTAATGACAAGGGACTCAAGAACTCATTTGGTTTGGTTGCTATTGTTGTTGTTATGGTGTTATAGTCGATATAATTTATTAGAGGAATATTCAGATTTTGGAAAAAGAAAAGAGGAATAATGGAAGGAAGAATAAGGTGGGTTGGCTTCTTTAAGGACAGAGAACCAGGTTCTTTGGAAAACTTTGGCCATCACACTCTTTTTTAGTAGTTCTTAAGCAGCATCATGACTAGAAAACTGGAGATTAATTACAACCGTTCCATTAATAAACATAAGTGATTCGCACACTTATTTGCTCATTGTAGAATTAAGATGTAGTGTAAAAGAATAAAAAATAAAAAAGAAACCCATAGGATTAGTAGTTTTGATGTTAGGTTTTAAATTAGCTTTCTTATTGTTTCCATCTTTATCTAATTTGTTGTTCAAGGGATTTATATCTATACGTGCAATAACTCATTTTTCTTCTTCTTTTTTTCTCTTACTGTCAGAGATATCTGAAAATTATATGGAACACATGGTTATAAGTATATATGACTTTTATTTTTGGCCATATGACTTTAATTTGTTATTTATTGCTTAAAGACAATTAAAATTGGGGTTTGTTTCAATATAGATTTTGCTGCCTTGTTTTTGTATTATTCATTTTTGTATCTCTTTCTTTATTATAGAAATCTAAGTCTAAGAGCGGGTTTTTTTTTGAAACAAGAATAGATAAAGAAAAAACACAAACCAATCAAACTTCCAAGTTCAAGCGGAAAAGTTGGAGACACATGAACATCAAGTTAAGTCACTGTAAACAAATTATATTAAAAAATGCCATTAACACAAGAGATACATGGCTATTAATGAAATAGAATGCCAGATGAACTTCAGCATAATCCAAATTCAATCCAAAAATAAGAGAGCCAACATCATGACTCCAAAAAGGAGGCTCCCTAATAGTGAGGAACGAACCTGCTTTCTGCTAATTCTAATCTTATGTCCTTAAATATCTCCTAAGCCAATAAATTTTCCTTAATTAGCTTGAACATACTTTACTCAAGATGGAAATTGTAGCCAGCTATTGTTAAGCTCAATACTCTGCATCTACTCCATGCCTGACACAAAAATCTTAATTTGCAGATAATGACAATGTAGAAGAAGATGTTCTTGAGTCTCAGGAGCTAAATTACAAAGCTTGCAAGAGTTTCTTTTTAAGTACACCCCTTTGACCTTATCCAAAGTTTGCAATCTATTCCTAATGACCATAAAAAAATAATAATAATAAGAAAGAGGACTTAGGAAAGTTTGTGAACCATATTAATTTTCTTTAAGGTATGGTTCTAGTTGGTTTTTCTAAATAAGTCGACACAAAATTTATTAGCGAGACAACTAAACCTATGCCTCCTTGTCATCTTGTTATCTTCATCCAATTTTGGTCTGTATGATGGAACTAAATCGTGATGTGATTAAAGCTCCTAAATCTATAATAACATTCTCCCTCTACGATGACTTCTGTAACTTTAGCTGAGTATGGAATAAGGAGTTTGAGGTTATCAATGCCTTGTAACGTATATAGTGATCCTAGGTCATTCGAATTATAAAACTAGAACCAAGCTTTTGTCTCGTTACCTATTTTGATTTTCTTGGTGGTGATGCTGTCGCCTGCAACCAAATATAAAAGAAATCACTTCCGTTAAAACAAATTAATGTAGTAGCGGTAAG
>JAOTBA010000002.1:20278837-20302833 GCA_025629845.1 Erythroxylum squamatum | reverse complement strand
GTCATATATCATGGACTTCATTAATTCGATTAAAGATCAAATCAATTCATAATAATGAATATCAAATTAATGAAAAAAGGCCTTTCTTTATTTATACATAAAAATGTACAAAAAGCGCTAAAGGAGATTGCCTTTAAGGCACTACTCTAACATTTCATATGTAAACAATAACTATAATTAATATAAAACTAAGAACAATATAAAGTACTTAAAATGTACAATTTACATCATATAGTGTAGAATAATTATTACATCAAAACTTCATATAGTACGAACAATATATATAGGTCCATAAGCATTACAACAATAGTTCATACCAAGAAACATATCAAAGTAAGGGTGAAACTTGAAACAGAAACATATATATTTAAAAGATTTATATTTATATTGCATATACATCAAATATAGTGAAAATAAAAAAGAGAAAAAGAGAAAAACTAAAAACTGTATTAATGACATATCCACTCAAATTGTACTAGCCTCAATTTTTATTTAGTATAAAATCATCATCGTTGAGAGGAGTCTTATTATCACTATCATTCAAATTGATTGCTCCAAATGACATGTGAATACTTTCCTATCCTGGTTCCTCAGAAACCTAGTATGCTAAAAGATACATCCTCAAGTGAAATTGGAACAATAAATAAAAAGTTAAATATTAAGAAACTATATTCAACTTAATAAAGTTAGTAATAGACCTTTCTTAAGGTTGTAGGTTGTATAGAACAAAGACCAAATCATTTAATATTTTGTGTTCTAGTATATATATATTTAGAATGAATGAAATCAAATATACTTCAATTTCTTTCACACTTAGTTACACTCACTTATTGACTTAAAATTCGAATTACAAACCTTTCTAATTTTAGAACATCACTTTTGAATTAATCCCACCAAGCAACTGTAAGACAACAAAAGCAACTTTATAAACAAAAATAATGTGATGATTAATTTCAAACAAAATAACAATAGTGAAGAAATATATATACTTGGATTAAGTTTGTTTCTTGATGAATTGTAATGAGCATCCCAAAATTATCATACATATCCTTATATGCCTCAATTTGTGAGTTAAAGAGATCTTATATCATCTCACTTGAAACAACTGTTAGGATAGTTAATAGAATTTTCTATTAACTACAGTTTCATTATAAAACATGGTATTAAATAAACACAAGAATTTAAAATTTTACTAGCAATAAATAACAAAGACTGAAGATACTATTTATCCATTATCATGTCTATATTATGTGTTGTTTCTTTAAATTGTAAAATATTACAAATTGAACGTTGAGCTCTAAAAGTTGTTCATGGAGCAAAATAAGTTAGACACTTGTCTTTCTCTCTTCCCCATATTAGTTATAACAATCTTTTCTTGTTGGATAGGAATACCACCTTCAACATTGTTAGTATCATTATGACTACTGAAAAGAGAACTTCCACTACCAATTTCGTAATTCAATCTTTCCTTATATCTTTCTCATTTTGATACTCTTTAAACGAAGTTTTCATATTTCATTTTAAGTTATGTCTTACTTTTTGATAAGGCTCTACATCGCCTTTGATCTCTGAATGCATCTTTATTCTAGTGGTTCCTCCACCTTTTGAATTTTTGTTACAATATAAACAAATAGTATGGTTCTTCAGACTAGAACCAATATATCATGAGCCCAAGCAGAATCATCGAATCTTCTTGAAGTGCTTGAATTATTAAGAGTACTGTAACTTCCCTCCATTTATCCATAAAAGTAAATAAAAATACATGTCAAAACTAAATTAATAATTTCTTATTAAAAATAAAACACTAATCTGAACAATATAATAGAGGAATCTCTTTCTCTCTCTATATATAATATAATATTGAACAATTATACTCATTGAAACTTATAATGAGTTCAAGGTGTCCATACGTAATATCATTACTTAGTCATAAGATTGGCCATCTGCAAATACTTAAAAAATAAAATTCATGAAACTAATATATTGGAAATGTTATTACATATTGATAATATATTAAGACTTATGTTTATAACATATCTCGATAAACTATTTACCAATGTTGGGCAAACAATTTGAATATGTACATGTTAAAAAATCAAATGAATATTTGTAAAAGAAATCTAAAAAATATCTATAATTACATTAAAAGCACATATACTCTCACAATTATAAATGAAAATACTAAAGGAAAAAACTTGAAACTTGAATGAGCGACCCGTCTACAATCTATATAGAAGCAAAATATCAAAGTATTCGATAATAATCTCAGTTGATCAATACTCAACCAACAATTTATTTTATAATGATAAAATTATCTTATATCTCAATTGGAAATTTATTCCATAATTATAAAAATTATCAAACTATCAATAGTTAACAGTCAAGTACTCAACCAAAGTACCAAACAACAATTTTTGTTTTCTAAGAGTATTACTTTAAAGTTTAAGCATGAAAATTAAAAGCCTGCCAAGCCACAATTCCACACAAAACCTAAAAGATAAGGTATCAAGATAGAGTTGAACACTAAGTTATTAAGTAGCTGATGGTATTGATGAAGATTAAAGAGAGGAGTGAAGACCTATTACCAGTAAGTAGTGAACTAGTAGACTTAGCGAGTGGTGATATGGTAGAGATGCAAGGGTTGAGGAGCGAAGATATTAGAGATGCAATTATGTGAGCATGGCAGGGTGGAGGAGACAATAAAGATCTAAGTAGTGGTCCAATCTGGTGATGGAAAGGAAGTAAAAGCGTAAGACTTTGAAATAGTAAGGACTAAGTGAGGGGACTAAGTGAGGAGTAAGGAGAGTAGTAAGAGACGACGGGTTAGGGTTAGTATTAAGGAAAATTTGAAACTTTTCAATTAAGTTCCTCAAATTTTGTAATTTTATATTTCTAAAATAATATTGAACAATATTTTGATTACTACTTGATACCAACCAAAATTGTTCAAAAGGGTTGGTATTGATAAGTACAATAGCCTAATACAAAATGTATTATTTTGGTTAGTACGATGCAAAAACCATAATATTACTTACAAGGTCTTACTTTGCATCAAATAACATAAATTGGTTATAACTACATGCCCATCATATACTCGTGGCACAACTTTATGAAAAATAGTTAGAAGTATCACTTGAAACTATAATCATGTCTCCATAACACCTAATATCACATGTATAAATAAAATTATTATAACTGCATATCATGTATCATATAGTCACTTGCGTTTAATATGAATAGAATCCATTTAGGTTTTATGCAATTCTTTCAAAAATTTAAATATTGAAATATATAAACAATTAATCTAGATAAAAGATAACAAATTACACAAATAATAAAAAATCATCTTGTAAAATCCTAAATGGTGTACTACCTATGAATTGTGTGAAAAGTATCAAAAAACCTTATTTACTGTGAAAACTAAACTTAATTTCTTGTTAATATTCATTACATGCACTAAAATATTTTTTTCTCCTATCGTATCTATTAGAGGAATCTAGAAATTGCTCAAAATATCTAGATACTATTTGCATTTAAAGATTCTAAATAAAGTATTTAGATAAAAATAAAATTATGCTACATAAAAAATATTGGAATGTGTAGTAATTATAACATTGAAATTTGAGACTATAATTAGCATGATTCACCTATAAATGCATATCTATCTTCTTGTTTCATGTATTAAGAAACAAATTAAGCATTTTAGAGTAAAGCTGGTGAGGATTCTAATCTTATAATTTCTGAGTTACAAATTAATAAGTACATTATAACTCTTCCAATTTACCCATAATAATATTTTGTGTGTCGTATTATTCCCATATTAATGGAGATGCAATGTTACTCTATTTACCTAATAATTTAAACTTGATCCTCTTCTCTCATGTCCCTTATATTTCCTCTCATTTTCTTTTATTAATCATATGTGAAAACTAACTAAAAAATGTAAAAATATTTAAAAATAATTTTTTAACATAATGGTTTACTAGTATGAGACATTGGCTTACCAATGTCATCTACTCTGCCATAAATTAGTTAACAACAAAGCAAATTTGTTAAACAATGAAATAGACTAAGAAGACCATTATGAACTATAGAAAAGTCTTGTGACTTTTCATAACATCTTGAATCACCGTAATTTGATATTCCTTTCAAAAGTTATAATTAATATACCTAACAATGTTAAGTGATGACAATAAATTGAAGTAATATGATTCTTCTTTTAATTGTTATCAGTATAATTAATTAATGCTACACCTTCTGATCATCTAATATCAAGTTCTAACTCAATCCATAATAATACAAGTTGTAAGTACAAATGATGGAAATCAAAATATCAAACAATCATATTATTTGAATTAAAAATATATTAAATTTTAAAAAATAATGAAAATTATTTATTTATTTTTTCACTAGACGTGTTATGAGATTGTGCTTTTAATTTCCTAATGTTTCATGAAAATTAAAACATATTTCTTCTTGATCAATTTTAACTCATAATCTCTAACTACCAAGGTGATTGAAACTTACCCTAGTGTAATGGCAAACCTTAATTCTCCAAAGTCATAAGTCAGATATGAAACTTGATCAAGCAAAGCTTAAATTTTTTCTTATTTAGGCACAGTTTTATAATATGCCTCTGGAATATTGAAGCACTATAGGGCTAAGTTACTAGCTAGCTCCATAGGTAAACCATTGTTTACAGATGAGAATACAATAACTATAATTTAGATTGGATATGCAAAAATTTTCAAATAGGTTGAAATTGTTACACTGCTTGATTAGATCAAGTAGTGGATCTTATAAGCTGTAAGTATGAGTTGTTTAGAGTTAACATGTGGATGCTTACTAAGAGTATTAAGTACATTGGATGACCTACCATAAGACAATCACATGGATAATATATTCTAGTTTTAATGATAGTCTCACCATAGTAATGGTGCAAATATCCTTAGACTTTAGGAGCTCAAGGATATTTTGGATACTGATGTTGTACTTTGAGTCCATTCCTTGTTGTGATTGGGTATAACTTGAGGTATTCAAAGGTAATTGAGTAGCCAATAAAGGATTCACCACTCCTGACAAAAGGAGATGATACCCACGTCCTCTTGTCGAGGTCATTACTCAAGAATCTTTGGCCAGAGTGGAAATGTCATGAAGATAGTCTTCAGTGACATTATCCAAATGAGTAATGAGCCTTAAGGATAAGAACTAACATCACTTGGGCTAGATGTGACGTAGTTAGTCTAGTAGGAGTTGACATTTTAACTATACTATGAAGCAAGTGAGGTATAGATGGTGAAAGGAAGAATTGCACGGGAACATTGTCTCTGGAAGGGTTCGTAGTCAAACCACTGACTTTCCGATCAATTGAAGGTCTTGATGTGTTGCTAGATACCACTCATGACTTGCTTGAATTAAGTGTTAATTCAAGTGGCCGACATAACCGAAAACCTAATGGGTCACATGCATTGGAGATGTGAAGAATGAGTAAAATGGATTTGGATAGTGATCTAAAATATGAGAGAAAGTTTTGGGATTGTATTGTGATATAATCATGATAAGAAATGTTGCAAAGGAATGAAAGAAAGCAAGTGTTGCATGGTTGCCAGCTTGGAAAATTTCCAGATTTCCAGCGAACATTTCAAACCAAATTAAGTGGCATTCATGGCCACTTAATTCCCATTATTCCTCCATTCATGATGGGGATTAGAGGAGGCTAAACGTTGATAAAAACTCACTCATTTTTGTGCATAGTATTGTAAGAAAACTAGTGAGAAATGTGAAGAGTTCATCTTACACACACTTATTCTCAAAATTATTCTCTCAAGAACATACATCAAAGCTAACACTTTGTGTGTGCTCTAACCATTCTTCCTAAGAGATTTCAGGCTTTACTCTTCGTGTGGATATTATTAGAGACGTCCTCTTTTGGTAGTTATGGTTTACGACAACCCGAAGAGGTGAAGACAATGAAGAACGAAGGAGTTTGTAAGATATATGTCTTAAGTTCATTTTTTACTACATCTGATGGCATATGTTTGATTCTGTATTATGGGTTTCATTTTATTTTTCCCTGTGTATTTTCTTTTGTGTGATGCATGTGATACATAATCGAAACGTAATAGAAATGGACAAAGAGCTTATAGAAACTCTCAAACTAAAAAAATTGAACCCTTTTGGAAACTTTAAGGAAAGAAAAATTTCAGTTATATATTTATGGAAGCTTTAAAAAAAGAAAGCAACTGAATACAGACCAACCAGAAGGAAGTTTGAAAGAGGGTATCACTTGTAGCTAAAAGGAAAGAAAAGGAATTATATTGGGGAACCAAACATGGAGGAGAATCATCCTTAATCAAACTTGTAGATTCAAACCTTGGAACTAATGAATCCCAATCCCATAAAGCTCAACATATATTTAGTAATTAATATCACTTCTAAACTTCAAATAAGTGATAAAACTGAGTAGAACCAAACAAATCCTAATATGAAACCATCAAGTGAAAGTGATGGTGCTAGCCCTATTAGTAAAAAACTAATGAGTTTTAATGATGCTTACACTTTTGTATTGAGATGATCATGTAGGGAAAAAGCAAAAAGGAAAAATCCTTTCACAAATGATCCATGTTTATCATGACCTAGAATGTTAGATGTCTTAATAACCCTAATAAGAAACAATTATAACCCTAACAAGAAACAATTATAACCCTAACAAGAAACAAGTTGTAAATGATTACCTTAAAGTAATAAAACCATTCAAATATGGCCTTTTGGAGACTAAAATTAAAGAGGAAAAATACAAGAAGTTTTGCATCATTCAGAAAAATTAGAGAATCATTACTAATCTTGCCTCTCACTATAATCAAAGGTCATTGTAGGCCACAACCCTGAATATATTATGATAGAGAACTATACTCTAATTCTTAAGCCATACATATTTCAACTACTTTGAGACTTTTAGGTAAGAAACTTTTCATAAGCTTCATATATGTTGCTAACCTAGCTTTCCAAAGAAGGTCTCTTTAGTAAGATTTTTGTAATATGTCATCAAGTATCAAAGATCCTTGGTTGCTAATATATGAATTTATTTACACTTTATTTAACATTAAAACTAAAGGAGGACTAGGAATTAAGTCACCTTGTTCAGATCTCCAAGCATGTTTAAGGGTATTAGAAGTTAAGGATCTGAACTATAAAGGGAGCTATTACACCTACTCTAATAACCAAAAAGGGAATTGTAATTGAAGAAATATACAAACTAATAAGTAGTATGAATCCACATAAAACATTTATTTTGGATGGCTTTAATGATTATTTCTATAGAAAAACTTGGAAATTGTCCAAATATCATGTATATAAGGGAATCCTGGAGCTTTTCAACATTAGATCATGCTAAATGACATAATCAGACTCATATATGCTTGGTCCCTAAGGTTCCTAACCCAAGCACATTGAGGTACTTTAGACCAATTTCATTTTGCAATACTTTATATAAATAATATCAACCATCCTAGTATAAGAACTGAAATGGGTAATTGACTCTTTCATAAGAAAGATGCAAGGTGCATACAAAGGGAGTAGGAACAGAGGGGATAATGTCCTCCTTGTGCAGGAGCTATTATAGGGATATCAAAGGAAGGGGATATGGAAACTATATATACTAAATAGTGACTTTATAAAGCCTTTTAACTTAGTAAATTGGGACTTCCCTTTTCACTATGAGTTGCAAGAAAAACATCCTAAATCTTTTAGTATCAACTATAGATAGTGGATGTTCATCACCAATTACCATAGAAGCTATCAAAAACCTTTATCTGTTGTAGTCATTTCATTCTTACCTCTCATAAGGTTAGGGGTAAAAAATGTTTAACCTCCTAATACCTTCTTTTTTCTACTACATGAATCCACATATCCTTTTAAATAAGAGGTTCCACCTTTCGAACTTCCAACAAACATCTTCTGACAATATTTACATTCGGCTTTTTCGACTTCATCCATTAATCTAGTCTTATTGAAGTGATTTCAAATTTCACTTTTTAATTAACTTTGAGTTTGACTTCTATCTTCACTTGTTATGGGATTAGAAGTTTCTATTTAAATCTCTGGTACTAGATTACAACTCTCCACTAAAGGAATATTCTCATCCATATTAAACAATCAACATATAAGTATATGTGAGGGCTGACAAGTGATGACGGTAGTGAGAGAGGGAGAGAATAAAGAGAGAAGTTATAGAGGTGAAGAGGAAAAGAAATAAACCTAAAGCAATACGAGAGAAGTGATAGAGGTGAAAAAGACGAGAAATAAACCTAAAGCAAAATGATGTCGTTTTTCTCTAGGTTTAATAGAAGTGTAAAACAACATCATTTTGTATAAGCTCGAGCCGAGCATGAGACCTGACTAATTTGCATTCCTCAGGGCCAAGGACCGATCAAATCAGATAGCCCAATGAACACATGCTGGCCTGGGCCAAGCCGAGCCATATTGCCATCCATATATGAAAAGTATCGAAAATCCCTTATTTAATGTGAAAATGTGACTTAATTTTTTGTTAATATTCATTTCATTGCACTAAACTATTCTTTTTTTTTATGGTGTCAATTATAAGAATCTAGATATCATTTATAATATCAAGATATTATTCTCATTAGAAGAATCTAGATAAAATATTTAGATAAAAATAAAAAATTTATGCTAAAAAAGAAAATATTAGAATGTGTAGTAATAATAACATCGAAATTTATGACCATAATTAGCATGATTAACCTATAAATGGCTATCTATCTTTTTGTTTAGTGTATTAAGAAACAAATTCAAGCATTCAAGAGTAAAGCTTATTAGGATTCTAAGCTTAAAATTTCTAAGTTACAAATTAATATTTACATTATAACTCTTCCTTTTTACTCATAATAATATTTTGTGTCCTATTTATTCCAATCTTAATTGAGATGCAATCTTGCAATATTTACCTAATCATTTAATCATGACCCTCTTCTCTTATGTCCTTCATATTTCCTCGTATTTTCTTTTATTATTCATATGTGAAAACTATTAAAAAACTATATTTAAAAATAATTTTAAGCATGTTGGTTGGCTAGTATGAGATATTGGTTTACCAATGCCGTCTTCTCTACTAGTATAACAATAAAGCAAAATTTTTGGTTATTGAAATATACTTAGAAGATCATTATGAACTGTAGAAAAATCTTTTAACTTTTCATAACATTTTGAATCACCTTAATTTGATATTACTTTAAAAAAAATTAATTAAGATATTGAACAATGCTAAGTAATAGCAATAAAATTGAAGTAATATGCTTCTTCTTTTAATTTTATCGTTATAATTAATTAATGTTACACTTTCTGATCATTTGATATCAAGTGCCAACTCAATCCATAATAATACCAATTGTAAGTATAAAGAATGGAAATTAAAATATTGAACAATCATATTATTTGAACTAAAAAATATTAATTTTTAAAAATCAAGAAAATTTTTTATTAATTTTTTCACTAGACATATTATAAGATTGTACTTATAATTTCCTAATGCATCATGAAAATTAACATAGACTTTTTCTTGTTCACTTTTAATTCAAAATCTCAAGCTAGCAAGGTGATTGAAACTTGTCCCCAACATTACAATGCTAAAACCTTAATTCTCCAAAGTCGAAAGCTAAGTATGGAAATTGATTGAGCAAAGCTTAAATATGCTCTCGTTTGGGCACAATTCCATGATGTGCCTCTGGAATATTGGAGCACCATAGCGCTAAGTTACTTAGCTAAATCTATAGGCAAACCATTGTTTATGGACTTAACTAGATCTATAGGCAAACCATTGTTTATGGACTTAACTAGATCTATAGGCAAACCATTGTTTATGGATGAGAATATAATAACTATATGTTAGATTAGTTATGCAAAAATTTGCATATAGGTTGAAATGGATAAGGAGTTTCTAGTTTGTATAGGGATTCGTTGCCATAGGAGCTGCCCCTTCTAAGTCTCATTACAGAGGCAAACAACAAGTCATCTAGAATGGTAGACGGCTTTGATGCGGGCCTTTTTTTTGGCTGCATTAAATTGAGACCACTTCAAATCTTCATTTTTGAGAGGGGTGATCAAATCTGAAAATATCAATCTTCTGCCGCATACAGCTTAGGCCGAAGATCGGGGGATGTTTAGGAAAGATTGGGAGACCCAGAAGCTGTCGACCGAGGCAGGAGGCGAAATTCCTAGAAAAAATCGTGGTTAGGAAGGTTATACAAATGGTGGCCAACAAAGCCCTTCTAAATAGTGTTATCTTGGGAAGCGAAGAGGATAGGCTTGAAACTCATTCAGCTGCAATTGATCCTGATCTAGTTTTATCAAGACAAAAGAGCATTCCTAAAGGATTTAGATTAAGAATAACCAATGGTGAAGGCAGTTGATCTTAATTTGCCTCTATGAAGAAGCCGGTTCGACAGAAAGCTTTTGAAAATGCTAGTTAAAAAGCATGGGCCCTTTTAACAACCTTGCGGAAAGAAAAATTTTAGCTATATATTTATGGAAGATTTAGATAAAGAAAGCAACTTAATGGAGACCAACTAGAAGGAAGTTTGAAAGAGGAGATCACTTGAAGCTAAATGGAAAGGAAAGGAATTCTATTAGGGAACCAAGCATAAAGGAGAATCAACCTCAATCAAACTTATAGATTTAGCCCTTGGAAGGAGTGGATCCCAAAGATTCCCTTATAGATTTAGTAATTATCATTCCGAACCTTCAAAAAAGTGACAACACTAAGCAGAATATTCAAATCCTGGTATAAAAACGGCAAGCAATAATGATGGTGTTAGCCCTATTACTAAAGAACTAAGGAGTTCTAACGATGCTTACACTATTGTAGTTAGAAGGTCAGGTATGGAAAAAGGTTAAAAGGGTCATAAGTGGTCCATGTCTATTATAATCTAAAATGTTAGAGGTTAAAGACCCAAACAAGTAACAAGTTGTCAATGATTACCTTAAATCAACAAAACCACTCATATATAGCCTTTTGGTAAAATCAAAGAGGAAAACTGCAAGAAGCTTTGCGTTATTAAGAACAATTAGAGAATCGTTACCAATAATGCATTTCAATACAATGAAAGGATCATTAAAGGCTACAACCCTAAATATATTGTGATAAAGTGCTACAGGTCTAATTCTTAAGCCATATATATTCTGATTACCTTGAGATTTTCAGGTAAGAAACTTCTCATAAGCTTCATATATGCAGCTAACCTAGCATTCCAAAAAAATTCACTTTAGTAGGATCTTTGTAATATGTTGTCGAGTATCTAAGATCCCTGGTTCCTAATAGGTGACTTCAATTGCACTTTATTTAATGCTAAAACTGAAGGAGGACTATGAATCAAGTCACCTTGTTTAGGTCTCAAAGCATATCTAAGGGGAGTTGAGGGTCTAAATTATAAAGGGAGTTGTTACATCTAGTCCAACAAAGAAAAGCGGAATTGTAATTAAAGAAATAAACCAACCATTAAGTAACATGAATCCACATAAAACATTTTATTTGGATCGCTTTAGTGCTTATTTATATAGAAAACGCTAGAAATTGTTGAAGTATCATATATATAAGGCAATACTAGAGTTTTTCAACATTAGGATCATATTAAATGAGATAAATTAGACTCATATATGCTTGGTCCCTAAGATTCTTGAACCAAGAACATTGAGGGGCTTTAGACCAATTTCATATTGCAATACTCTATATAAAATAATCTCAAGCGTCTTGGTATAAAAACTGAAATGGGTAATTGGCTCTTTCACAAGCAAGATGCAAAGAGCATACAATAGGAGCAGGAACATAGGGGATAATGTCCTCTTTGTGTAGAAGCTATTACAGGGATATTAAAGGAAGGGGACATGGAAACTATATGTCCTACATATTGACTTAAAAAGGCTTTTCACTTAGTAAATTAATACTTCCTTTTTCACTCTCTAGAAGCCTTTGAATCTTGTAAAGTTCTTGAACTAGATAAAACAATGTATATCCATTACTTCTTTAAGTGTAATGGTAAATAGAGAACAAACATAATGAGTTCAAAGTAAAAAAGGGGTAAGACAATGTGATCCCTTATCCCTATACGTTTACATAACTTATTTGGAGACATGACTTAAACTTATATCCATCAGCATCTAAGAGAATACAACTTTCAAATACCATAGGAAAATATGCGAATTGAAGCTTTTTAACTTAACTTTTATTAATGACCTGTTAATGTTTTGCAAAGTAGACCTGGAATTAGTCTCAACAATCTTAAATCACTTTCACAAATTTAATAAGTTATTAATGATAGAAGTCAATAATAAAAAAGGATTTATTATACTATCCAAATACGCTTTCAATTTTAGGTACCTCCTTTTACCTACTTAAGAGTTCCAATGACTATTGATAGACTTTCTTATTGAGATTGCAAGGAGTTCTTTGAGATAATAAAAAGAAGAACTAATAAATGTAACAAAAGTCTCTCTTATGCTGGAAGATTGCAACTCATAAATTCTATCTTATGTAATATGTATACCTACTGGATACAACATCTAGTACTATCTAAGAAGCTTATTAAAGACATTAAAAGACTACTAAGAAATTTGTTGTGGAATGGAGATGGATATAAGAACTTAGGCTCCAAGGTTGCGTGGAATGAGAAAGGTAAACAATTAGTGTAAGCGGGACTTGGCATCAAATCCACTAAGAGCTCTAGCAAAACATTTGTACCTAAAAGAATCTAAAAATTTCTTACTGATAAAGAGAACTTGCGGTTCAAAAAGATGCATACCTACCAGTTAAAAGGAGACAACCTTTTAATTTCAAAAAAATCAAAACATATCTTAGACCTTCTATTAAATATTGAAACTTAGGAGTAGTGTTTGTAAGAAGATTAAGTGTTTTATAAGCAATGGAAAACAAACTAGCTTCTGGTTTGATAACTGGAGTAAAAAGGATTCACTATACCTGATACCTAACATTTTCCAATTCAGGCCCAATGTCAAAGTTGAGGAGCTAACTAAGGACAATAATTAGGACATTGGACATAAGGTTTTGAATGCTTGACTGAGGCATTACCTAGTTACAAGTTGAAGAGAGAGATAAAAGACGAGATGATTTGGACTGGACATAATCTATGATAATTCACCAATAAGTTTGCTTACAATATTTGAGCAAAAACATCCTAACGTGCCTTAGCATAAGGTAATATGGTTTAAAGGTCATATCCCAAGAATGAACTTCATCTTGTGGCTCATAACGCTCAATAAACTATGCCTATTGATAAGGTAAAAACCAGCTTGAGCAATAACTTGCAATGCAGTCTATGCAACATGGTACTAAGAACCAAAGATCATCTATACTTCCAAAACACATTCTCCAATGAATTGTGGGGAATTATTCAAAGAGCTTCTAACTTTTCAAGCAGAGAAACAACATGAAACAATATAGTTGTAGAAATATCTAAAGCTTCACTACCTAAAGATGACAAATTGCTCCTAAAGCTAGTATTGTGCACGATAGCTTATGAAGTATGGAAGGAGAGAAATTTTAGAAGATTCAAAAGGAAACAAATTGGCTTTGATACATTCAAATCCAACACATTATACAAGATAAAGGAGTTGTTGTGGACCAACTTCAGCGACACGAATTTCTCTAAATTTGTTGCAATTAGATGGGGACTAAGCTAAACAATGGCTAACCAAGTGCAATATGTACATTGATAAATTGGTAACGTCCCTCCTTTAGTTTTCTTGAATGGTATAGGTTGTCAATGAGATTTACTTCAAGTTTAATCTCTTGATTGAACTTTTGTAAGGCTAATAATGCCTATTTACTTTTGGAATATAAATCTTCAATTTTGAAAAAAAAATCTTAATAACCTATTGTTATATTTTTAATATATCAAAGCAATCAAATCAGAAAATAAGGCAATATAAGTTTTGAAACATAATGCAATAGGAAGAAAAACTACTATTTGTAAGCTAAACATAAACACATGATGTTAATTAGTTCACCGGTGGGAATTCACCACAGTTTGAAAAGGACTATAATCGGCATAAAAATCTAGTTCATCTTCAAAAGTATGCAAAATAAAACAAAGATATCAAGAACATCAATTTAAGAATTTTGAAATTCAAATCCATCAGGCTCTTTTTTTAGCAAAGTTGATATTTTGCAAAGTAGTTGTACCGGAAATGCATTTTAACCTCGAAGTCTTCGGTGAATGTTGCCAATTGATTGAGTAAGACTAAGACTTTTTAGGCATAGTTACGTATGTATTAAGATGCTTATTAGCATCGAACCATGCGAGCAGTTTATAGTTTATTAGTTATATAAAATTGCTTAATTATTATAAATGAAACTAATTCGTAACAATAGGTACTAGTAATCACTACAAGAAAAATAAGACAATCCGTGACGTTTACAAAATGTCAAAAAACGTCGCAGAATATAATTTGTGACGTTTTAAAAAATGTCACAAAAACATCGCGGAATATGGTGTAGGCAAAAGGCTTCTGCGACATTTCCAATAAAACGTCACGGAAAACACGGACATTCCGTGACGTTTTAAAAGACGTCACTAAAAGATTGATCTTTTTGCGATATTTTTTGGAACGTCACAGAAAGTCACATTTCGCAACGTTTTTGGAAACGTCACGAAATGTCTTCCGTGACATTTTTATTTATTTAATTATTATTTTTTCCATTGTTCAAAAATCATTTTAATTTAATAATTTTAATAACTATTTTTTAAAATACAATTTTTTAAATCTTATTTGTTTAATAACTATTCAATATTATTTATGAATTTTATTTATTTAATAATTCTTCAATTTGTTTAGTATATCATTAATTTTAATAATTATTAATGATGCGGCACTGCCAAATTGTTCTTCAATATGTAAGTCAAGTTTGCAAGTTTGTTGAACATACAATAAAACATCAATATGCAAGGTATACTTGCAAAGTATACTTGAAAACATTAATATGATAGTGCACGATTATGATACTTGCAAAGGCCATACAATGTTCCTACTTACAATCACATGATTAACAAGGAGATAGGCACATCTCTACAAAATTATCATCCATCAGCCTTATGTACAATATGATGGTTAAAATCATGCTCATGTGCCCTTGCAGGATTGTATTGTACATCATTCAGCCAACGTGACTTTCTAAAAGTTGTCAACTTGACAATTAGTGTACGTCGAAACACAAGCAGGAAATGTGCTTATATACTATGGAAACGTTATACCCTTGCCCTTTTCCAATCATGGAAACATTGAGATGAATTGTACTTTTTCCTCTTTGGATGGAAAAAGAAATCCTCTGTATCTAGGACATGAGATATCTACCACCAAAGAATTTAACGTGCAGCAAAAAGAAAACAAAAGGAAATTAACAAGAACGGATTTGAAACAAAAACAAGGTGTTAAACAATGCAAGAAATAATGAAAAGAAATAAAAAAAACTTAAACGAGTCTACAATTGAACATTTTAACACCAAGAAAAATACCTTGCAAGAATTGTAGGCAATCTTACACTCCAAACCATTGAACATTTTAACGCCTTCGATGGCCATGCCCAAAGCAGAAGATTCTTCTAGCCTTGCATATTTGCATGTGTTTCTGCTCATATCAATTGAAAGTAGATATTAGTCACATAAAATTTGAGAATCTTTTCTAAGTAACGCATTTGAGACATGCATAATTGCCACTCCGTCACATTAAATAATGACACAGAAAGATCCAAGAGTAGGAATATCGACCTCGCCAACTAAAAGATGATTTTTCTCAAGTTGATAAGAGCAAATCCACCAAATTAGTGTCAAATTATAAATGCATGTTGAATCATAAATTGAAAACAGTAGGAAAAGCCCGTACTTTCAAAAGCTCTAAAAGTTTAGCTGATTCTTCTCTTGCCAAAGACAATTGTCGTTCCTAACCATATAGTAGTAATATTAGCATAAGAAACAAACCGAAATAGCGAGATATTCAACGGCTAACTGCAAAAGTAACAAAATTGTATCTATACAAATACCTATACAAATGCAGTTACCCAATCTTCCTTTTTTTTAATAGAAACCATTGTAGTTGTTTATACTCCTAAAATATAGCTATATGCAAATATACAACTATCTGCAAATCATCATTTCCTGACCAACCATTTGTCTCTGATGGCAATCTTAAATATCACAGTTGTATGCACATGCAAGTAAACATTGAAGTAATGCATTACAAGACTATAATTATGTATTTGGGGTTCAAATATCACACCTGGTAACTATATAAAAATGAAGCCTAGATGTTCAATAGAGATAAACAGATTTATTAGGTAATTCTATCCATCAAGAAAGCCCATATTACTTTCACAACAAAACATGAAGAATTTAACATGGTTAAAGAAACACAATACACAAGAAGACATGAAAAGAAGAAAAAGTACTTTTTGGATTCAGCAATCATTATCTCAACCTCTGCCATTTGACGATCATCCAAGTCATTCAAGTAAATATTTACATCACCGACCATGGTTGGGAAATAGAGTATAATATTTAATTGAGATATTTAGGATGATTTATCAATTACCATTACTTACTACATAAGCACAAGGGTAATTTTCTAAATTTGAATTGCCAATGCTACTCACAGTATAGAAATTTTATGATATTTCAATGAAATGACATGAATGTTAAAGTTTTCGAGACATTTAAAATACATTATCTTTTTAAAGTCCCCTCCAATAGCAAATTATGGAAAAATTGTCCATTATCCACAATTATGAACAACATCCATCAATGGTATACAAAATGCCAAACAAACTAAGATTTCCATCATACAATCAAGGAACTAAGGCAGACCTTCCACATGGGGTTGTCCATGAAAAAAATCGCCTTCCACAAGGTCCTTGTCCAGTATGATAAAAGTTTGCTCTGCAAAACTCATTATTACCCTTCAAAACAAGCCAATTCACTCACAGTCGAAAATAAATATTAAAAAAAAAGAGGGAAAATTAGATGATGAGAGAAAGAAAGAAATGTAAAAGAAGCAAAAGGGAAAAAGAGAGAGAACTGAGGGGGTCTTGGGTCTAGGATAGCTGCATACGGTATTCATCCTCAAAAGAGAGAGGCTCTGATTCGGTGGCCTGGAGCAGAGCCGGGTCTTGCATCCACTGATGGTACTTTGGAACGTGGGGTTCCATGTAGGGTACAAGTATCACTTTCTCTCCTTCAAAACTCATCGCCATGCTTCCAGTATCAGAGTAACGACTAACGACGTCCGGATCTCTCTCACTGGGCCACTTGCAGGCTGTTTTATTGTTTTCCTTTTCATAATTATAATCCTCCAAGTCTAACCTTCCGTTGTGTTGTTATGGACCTAATTAAGTCCAAATTTGTTGCATTAGGATGGTCGTTTCAATTGCAAAAAGATTTTTGGTTGCCCAAAACGAAGCGCAAAGTTAGGCCCTGTTTGGTTGGATAGTTTGAGATAGAAGGGGATGGAACGTAACATACTTCTATTGTTTGTTTGAAGGTTTCATAATGGAATGGAATGGAATAGGATGAAAGTGAGGGGTCTTATGTTACGTTCCATTACATCCTAAACATTGAAAATAAGAAACCTCTAATTCGGAGAGTTTATGATGGAACGTAAATTAATAAATACATACTACCTAATATACCCTCTATAATTCTTCTTACTAATTATTTCTTCTAACCCTACCCAAACTCATTTACGATGATCTGTCTTTGGGGAGCTTTGTTTTACTCCTATTCTTCTTCTACTGGGAAGCAATTGAGGAATTAGATGTAGTAGCTGTCTATCTCTCTGCTTAATTAACCTTCCCAGACCTCTTTAACGCTAACCTAGACCACTATTTGGAGTGACTGCCAGCCGCCTAACGCGATTTGGTTTCTTTATATCTGAAACTTTTTAGTTTCATCAAAGAATCATTAATGCATTCTGCTCACCTTCAACCCCTTGTCTAAAAGGCACTTACTGTACATAAGCTTATCATTTCCAAACTTCTCTTTCCGTGTTCTATGTTCTACCACTTCTCATTCTTCTCGTGTTGTTTATTGGTGGAGAAGCAGAAGAGGAGTTGAAAGACTTGGTCACGAGTTCAAGAATCAAGTCATTTGGACATCAGATGAAGAAGTTATAACAAAAAGATTGAAGGATATTTAGAATAAACTCTTCCAGAAAAACAATTGAACACACGATCACGAGTTTTGCCTTCAAGTCGCGATCGTGCAAACCAAAAACCTGCGAAGTCACAATCGTGCTCGACCTGCTTTCTTCTTCTTCTTCTTCCTTTTTTTTCCAGATTTCTCATTCCTTTTCCAACTTAATCACTTCAAAATCATCTATTATGCTTGTCTATACTCAATACAATCTCTAAACAAATCAAATTCAAACTTACACTCCAAATTTCAAAAATCCAAAACTTCATTTTTACTTCCTCTCTCTACTGTAATTTTTCATTTTCTTATACTTTCATCTGATGCATATCTTTTCACTTTTATCTACTCTTTCACTTCATTTAACTCCTATTACAGTTCAAAATCATCCACAACATATCAAAATTCAAGATTACATACTAACACTAAAAATAGAGCATATACGGATATTCACCAATTCCTGCACTTTTCATTTTTTTTCTACATTTCTCATTTTTATCAACAACTTCATTTTATCATATACTTTCCATTTTAATGATTTTCCCATAACATTGCATCATCTTACCACTTCATGCATGAATTTGAATTAGCTCTAAACTCATTCAAATTCATTTATGTTAACACTTCACATATTTATGCATGAACAGTACATTAACTTATAACCATATTCGTATTTCTCAAAACCAGAACAGAATACATATATTTCTACTTCAACTTACGTAAACTTTCACAAATCTCAAATTAGAATCTATTTCATACAGTTTTAAACAATTCCTGTTTCATAAATCTATCATCTAGTTTATTCATCACCGAAACTACACTTCTTTTAAAGTCCTCATGCATGTATATATTTACACCGTAAAAACATCAGCAACAAACACTTACTTGATTCAACTATTCTTCCCAGCAGTAAGGGTAACCCAATTTCAACCAATAAGAATTACAACGCAATATTCGGTGATGGGCAAGGAACAGAGACAAAGTTCTCTGATGAATGCTTTAGTGTTAATTCCTTGTTTTTGATTTGTTTTTGAACGTGTTAGGTTGCATGGAAGTCGAAAATATAGTTGAGATGAGTTAGAGAAGTTGATTAAAAAGAAAAGAAGAAGAAGAAAATTTTGCAGAGGCTCAGAAGGAGAAGAAGAATTACGATCGTGCTTCTGCACGATCGCATTTTTGGAAGAGAAGGTAGGAAGTCGCGATCGTGCTTTTGAGATTCGTTGCGAACTTGAACACCTTTTGACCTTTTGGCCTTATCTTGTTCTCTCGACCTCTAAATGACATGGGACTTGAACCATTAGTTCGGGGCCCAACAATTACATTCGAAATACCTTGTTCTACACCTCCACCAAAAATTATAACCATCTGAAATCAATTGGGAGAGATTGAGTGAAAAATATGGGACCAAAATGATGAGGAATTCTGGAAAACTGATGAATGAGTATTTTCATTAAACTTGCTTCGGTATTTTGACAATATCTTGTTCTGTAGTTATCTAAATGGAATGATTTTTAATTTAGAGTAAACTAGAGATATAGGACTACAAATTGTCTGAAGAAATCGAATTTTAATTATGTCTCTAGAATTCCAAATTTTGAATTAAAATTGATTACAGAATGTTGTTTTAGCTTATGAACAGTCCGAATTATTTGGAGTATAACTTTTGAAATACTAAACCAAATTGAATACTTTTGGTTAAACTAGAAACTTATAAGAGATAGGAGAACAATTTTCTAGAAGAAAGTGTTCTCAAATTATTCCATTTTTATTATCAGATTTATCATGAAAAGTTGAGCCGAAAATGTGTTTCAGGAAAAATTTGAATTGACCAATTGAGTTATGAATTTTGATTATAATGGTTTTAGTTGTATATATTTCTATATAAATAAAACTATAAATAACATATTTTTAAATATAAATCACATATAATAGAATAAAATAAAATTTATTATAATAAATTTAAATAAATTAAATAATTAATAACAATATTTTCATATAATTAATCATAAATATATAATTAATCAAAAATTGTATATAATTAATTATAAAATTATAAAATCTTTATTACTTTAAAATAGAAATTATATAAAAAATTAAAAATCACAATCATGACTTTTTAATCGGAAATGATTTTTATTTTAAAATCATATCATTAAACCTCCTGCAACAACCATTTTAATCTAAGAGGTATAATAGTAATTTATTATACATTTTATTTCATTCCATCTATCTTCCAAACAATATTTTACTACATTACATTATAAACCGTTCCATCCCCTTTCAAATAACTTTTCACTATATTACATTCTATTCTATTATAAACTGTTCCGTTTTGTTTCATTACATTCCGTTCCGTTCCGTCCCATTAATTAATATCCAACCAAACAGAACTTTAGTTTAGCGTTAGCCATAGGCTTTCCTTCCCACCTGTCGTAATTCACATTAATTATCGGCTATATAGATTTAAAAAAATCTAATTGAAATATTTGATGAGGTCGCGTCGGGTACAGAACGAATTCAAAACTGTGATGTGCACGGGTAATAAGTGGTCTAAGCCTTTTGGTTAACCTGAGTTAGAAAACTCAAGTTTGTATAGAGGACATCACTGATTAGCATGAGTTCATATCCCACCCCAATCTTGTCAAAATCAAGGCTAACCTAGCCAAAGCTCAACTTAGGATAGAAATTTCAGTTGCCCAAATTCAAATGCAAATCTTTAAATAGAGCAATTACAAGGTCCTTCGAGGGAGGCTAATTCCTGCCATGTCCTCTATAAGAATAGTGGTACACTAAGAAGGTGCTCTATCAAAAGTGGTGAGCATCAAGAAAATGTGAGATAAGGAAATCATTAAAGTCAATTCAGCCGAGACATCATATATCATGAAGGTCATTTCCCAAAGCATGGTTTCAAGATGCAAGTAATTTAAATTAAATTCGCGAGTTTAAAAATCATCAAAATGAGGAATAAGTCAAACGAAGGATGAGGAATATTCAAATGTAATCTTATTTTAATACTTTCAAGGGATCAAACAATATATTTTGAATTTAATACGTTTTTTTCCATAGTCAAGGGGCAATTTGACTTTAAGAATTTTTTCTCTTTTTAAAAAAATTTAAATCAAATTTTTTGTCAAAATATAAAAAAATTGTTTATCTCAAAAGGTTGTACAATGGGCTGTTGCGGCTCTCGGTTTTAGCCCATACGAAAACAGCACGTTCCCAAATTGTTACTCTCACGTAAAAGAAAAATAATGGGATAAGTTATTCATGAGAACCTAGATGGGTACGGAGAGTCCGAATTCTCTGTCCAATATTATGGTGTCTTATTCTGTCTCATGAATCTCAACCATTTATTTATGTGAGTCCTGCATAAATGAACGCAGATCCCGCATAAATGAATTGCTGAGATTCATAAAATAAAATAAGGCACCATAATATTAGATAGAGAATCCCGTCCCGGGTATGAGTGTCCCTTAAATGTTTCACACTAGTCAAATCAACGAGAGCTTGAGTACATTCTATAGAAGGAAACCCAACAATGGGATAATTGATACAAAAACTATATCTGACAAGAATCAACACTTTCCGCCACATAATTCACGACATCTAAACTAGGAAAAAAGGGGGAAAAATAGTTCGATGATCTTCTTGTATCGCTACCTCAACAGAGACGCACAGTACATTTCCATCTGTATCCCGCAAGCTGATTTTACAACTCCAAAAACAAAATCCTAAAAGATTAATCCAAAAACCTTAACACAAAATTCCTTATGTTTCTACCTCCTCACTTTAACTGGAACATACTATTGGAGAGAATGCGGAAATTATCTTCTGTTCATCTGTTCTCCAAATTATCTTCGCTTCATTTTCTTGAAAACGAAAAGGACCTTCTAGGCAGCAATTCCTGGACCAAGTTAAATCAAGAATCCACTAGAATTAAAAGATATCAATGCATTGTTCAATGCAAAATCAAGAAATAAAAGCGTACCAGTGATGATAATGAGTTGCCAGCAAATATGCAGGGTATTTAAATTGATACAAAAGACACAAGTACTTCCACAGATGCAAAACATGATTTGCTTTCATACCCTAAATCAATATTTGGGTAGTTCAAGCTATTATGCCGCAAACCAACCATGAAAGTCAGAACCATAAATCAGATTTATATCACATATAGTATTAAAATTTTCAAGAGGTGTTTCTATTAAGGAGTTAACAAAACAAGGTTCAATGTCATGGATGTGATATTTGAAATGATAGGCATTATGTATTACAAGTGAAATGAATAAAGTTTCATGTTTGGGAAACTAACAACGAAGTTAAAGGAACAAATCAGAAAAACCGAATATTCTGATGGTTTTTCTGATCAACAGCAGTTGAAGTGAGACTTGGATTTGATGCACCACGTAAAGGTTCCCAATGTTTGTGAGTGTGGCTGTCTGTGCAGTTGTGCATATGATGATTATTACTAAGGAGACAAACTACAGATTACGGAAATGAAATAAATGGACAAAAGTGAATAAAACTTCGTCCTATAGTAGTTGTCAATCTAAGCATACATAAACAACAGAACCATAAATAGAGCCTCTTTGTCAATAGAGGGCGACTCAACATATAATTAAGCATTTTCACAGCCAAATGAAACATAAACCTAAAGATCCCAGTTTTCCCTCTTGCATTTAACCATAGAGATCTAGTCAAGATACATGTCTTGGTAAAAGAGCACTACCATGGACAGGAGCCGTCATGCTAGAGTATGTATGATAACAGTAGGCAAATTTGCCAGTTGAAATACATTTCAATACCAGCAATCATGAAATGGATGAATTAAACACCAACAACGACAAACCATTCAAATCCAATTGATTAAATTACATTTATGGATAGTAGACCAAAAAGACGTGAGAGAATCTGATGGTTATTACAAGTGAAGACAATGGCTAACAAAGTAGTCCAAAATAAAAAAGAAAAGGTTTGACTAATGAAAGTAAAATATTAAGGAGTCATCTAACAGATAGATAATATATTGGATCCATTTTTCTGTCATTTCATCAACATTTGTATATCATATCTATCCTTCATTTTCTGAGGCGTTAAGTAGACTGATTTTGTCAATCTAAAACTGAAAAACATTGCTTCAAAAATTAGAGAAAATACAACATGAACTCCTAGCACCAGTAAGTAAAGATCTAGAAAACAAACAAGTGTATTTTTAACTTGGCTTCACACTCAGAGGTAGGGATGGCAGTCCAGGCCCGGCCTGTCCTGAAATGATATCATTTTGTTCAATGCCCAAGCAGGCTATGGTCGCATAGAAGGGACTGGGGGCTGGGCCTGATCCAATGCCAACCCTACTCAGAAGGATAGCACCTAGGCCTCCCGAGTATAACAGAACCGCAAGAATTCAGGTAGATTCAATGCTTGATAGATTACATCTCCTTGAAAATTATTATCTGACCCAATGCTGCTATTGTTTTATTTATATCTCAGCCAAAGAAGTCAACATGAATTTGTCCTATGTAACCTTGATTGTCATTCAATTTATAGAAGTGATAAATTCTTCAGCAACTGAACAAAATGCCTGAACAAGATTCCATTTTGTGCCACAATCTAAAGCAACATTATTGGTCCAACATCATAACAATGAAATTGTTGCATTAGAGCAAAAATCAGCAATCAAAGTCTATAGTGCAACAGTTCTTGAAATAGGAAACTGTTATGAAACTGCTTGTTGTAAGATCGAGTGACTCGTCGGTCCGGGTTAAACACCTGGAAATCAGATTCGAGAAT
>JAOTBA010000002.1:20249725-20261178 GCA_025629845.1 Erythroxylum squamatum | reverse complement strand
CAAATTAACTGATCTAATAAGACTGTAAAATTTTCAAACATGCCTCAAAATAAATAAAACAGGTTTGGGGTCCAACATCTGCAGTTAGTTGTTGTTGGTGAAGTAACTGTGAAAACAGAAGAATTGTCAGTTGCTTCAGGTGATGAATCCACCAAGAAAATTTATGCAACAATAGTTCTTTTAAATATTCAAAACTTGAGAGAAGCTAATTTGAACCGAGATCCTCCCTCACAAATTGGAAGAAGTCATCCAGTAGAGAACGTTATTGGAGATGTCAACGAGAGAAGAAAAACAAGAGAAAGAAAAAGAGTGGATTACCGAGAACTCGCAGGATATTTGTGCTACACTTCTTCGTTCAAGCCTAAAAATGTTAAAGAAACCTTACAAGATGAGTTTTAATCAACAGCTATATAAGAATAATTGACTCAATTTACACGAAATGATGTATGGGAGTTAGTGCTAAGACCATCGGATGTGAATATGATTGGAACAAAATGGGTGTTTCATAATAAAACAGATGAAAAGGGCAATGTAACTAGAAATAAAGCAAGGTTAATGGCTTAAGGCTATTCTCAGATTGAAGGAATAGACTTTGACGAAACCTTTGCACTAGTGCCACGACTTGAGTCTATTAGACTATTGTTAGGTATAGCATGTGTGAAAGGCTTCAAGCTCTATCAGATGGACGTAAAAGTGCATTTTTGAATGGGTTTATACAGGAAAAGGTATATGCTAAGCAGCCAAAAGGATTTATTGATTCAACCCATGTAGATCACGTTTTTAAGCTGAAGAAGGCTCTTTATAGTCTCAAATAAGCACTAAGGGCTTAGTACAAAAGACTCACACAATATCTCATCAAGCAAGGCTACGAATGAGGTTGTGTTGACAAAACTTTATTTATTATGCTCGACTTTGTTAAATTAATGACGTATGAATTTGAGATGAGTATAGTAAGTGAGTTGAACTTCTTTTTAAGTTTGCAAATCAAACATGTGAAGGATGGAATTTTTGTATTGCAAACTAAATATGCAAATAATTTAATAAAGAAGCTTGGGCTTGGAATGCTAGGCATGCGAGAACTCCTATGAGTGTCTCCACGAAGCTAAACAGAGATGAGAATGGCAAAAATGTTGATGTTAGCCTATATCGAAGCATTATTGAGAGCCTATTGTATTTAACCGTAAGTAGACCAAATATTTGTTATAGTGCCGAAGTATGTGCTCGCCATCAAGCCAACCCGAAAGAGACACACTTGACAATTGTAAAGAGGATTATCATGTATGTGAGTGGTACATCTTAATTTGAAATTCGGTATACATGTGACTCTACGTCTTATCTGGTCGGGTATAATGATACGGATTAGGTTGGAAATTTAGACTATTAGAAGAACACTTTAGGTGGTTGTTTCTTCCTGGGTAACAATCTAATTTCGTGGTACTATAAAAAGCATAATTCAATTTCACTGTCAACTGCAGAAGCAAAATATAATGTTACAGGTCGTTGTTGTTCGCAACTTCTTTGGATGAAACAGATGTTGGAAGATTATGGAATTGATCAGGATGAGTTGACAATCTTATGTGATAACAAGAGTGCTATAGACATCTCAAAGAATCTGATTCAGCGTTTGAGAATTAAACACATTTATTTGAAGTACCACTTTATCTTAAAGCTGGTGGAGAATAAAATAGCCACCTTGTCATATGTCACTACTGAAAAACACTAGCGGAAATTTTTACGAAACCTCTTGATGTAGTCAAGTTTGAACTTCTTCGAGGGGCTTTAGGACTTTATGCTTTAAATATTTGATGTATTATTTATTTAAAAAAATGAAGTGTTAGTTTAAAAGGGATCAAAATCCCTAACTTGTTTTATTTCCCCTTTTGTTTTCACTGCACCTTATGCTACTTCATCTCCTACTCAGTCTGCACTCAAGCTTCTAGTTTATATTTTGACCTATCCATCAAAGACCCATTTAAGATTCAGCACTCCCATCAGTGTGGGCATCATCTCTCTCTTTACATCAGCGACACCCATATCCATTTGGTTGGGTTTTTGATTTCTGATATTAAAATGGGCAAGATAAAGGAGAAATCTTCCTCTTTAGTGGTGGAGAAACCATCGGTGGCACCCACTAGTTGTTCAAACTGCCTCTTGCTGAACCCAACACCTGGAAGGAAATTGAATGGGGCTAGGTCGTCTTCTGCCGCCCTTATTGAAATTCTTGACACCACCTCAGTTCGAGATAGGCCACCAGAACGCGATGATGCTATGCAGGTGCTGCTTTCAATGGTCGAATACTCTTCATCCGAATCTAACGAGATTCCCACTATTGCACAGTTTATGGACTTACAGTTATGAGCATGATTGTTCGTTGTTGTCAAATGGATGGAAGATTTAATGTACTGATTTCAGATTGATGAGTATTCCATCCTAGTATTGCGATTTTTGTTAATTGATTGGTTGTGTGGGCGTGAAATCTTGTAGTGTGGTTCACAGCTGGGTGATTGTCTTGTGTGAGTGACTTCTGCCAAGGGTTGGTTGTTGGGTGCGTTGTTGATGTGATTATGGCTTATGACTCCCGCGTGACATTAGTTGTGCATTGAATCCTTGACGTGTCGCAGTGGATGTGTTTCTGGTGCAGCTGTGGGTTTGTGTTGATAGTTGCATGAATCAACATGGTATCTTCTTCAATTCTCCAACGTCAATTGGAACTTGGGAGCTGATTTATTTTTTGGACTGATGACGACTGTACCATTGGTAAGCAACTTTCATATTCGTTGTGAAGAAACACACGAGATTCTCCATAAATCCTCACATAATCACTTCAGACCAAGGACACAGATGAGAAAACAAAAGAGAAAAAAAGGAGGAGTATTTGAAGCATACCAAGAGAAGAAAGGGAGAGCTCACGAATGTTCGAATGGATCGTCTGAAGAGATGTCCTGAAGTTAAGACGTTACACACGTGAATATTATACATCAGGAGCCACATAAAACACAGTCGCATTCAATACAACGCAGAGTAGAAGCTACATTAGTATTCACATGAGAAGAGCATGTGATATCAGACGATATACAAATGACAGCTATCAGACGATATACACATTACAACTTCAGACGATATACAACATGAAAGTCAGACGATGACTGGCACATGCCATGCGTCTGGTCCATATAGACACATCCGAGAGCAACCGTCTTCTTCACCTATAAAAGGAAACAGTTCAAAGCATCAGATACAATAACAACATATTACAAGTTTATTTAGTTTACATTTCTGTGATACAAGAGAGAAAAACAGAGAGTGCTAGAGTACATACGAAGCGTACTAGGGAGTTTGAGAGAACTCTTGCAGGTGTTTGTGAACACCCAATCTCTTGTATTCTTCTTCTCTTGATATTAGTGAAAAAAGCGGTGTGAGATTGATCCTTGGACGTAGATAGCTTTGTGCTACCAAACTAAGTAAATCCTGTGTCATCTTTACTTTTCTTGCAACTCTCCATTTCTGCAAAACAGAAGTCGAAGGTAAAACATCATCAGTTCGCAATATAAACACAAAAACTACACAAAGTTTCTAACAGATTGGTATCAGAGTCATCAAAGTTTCTGTCCACATTCACAAGTCAAAGAATCCATCTAGAAGAAAGATTAAGCACAAGTCTTTACAAAGAACCTACAAGATGGTGGGAAAGGAGATGGAAGTGTTCACTAGAAATGAGGACTTTGCAATATGGAAATTACAGATGCAAGCATTCTTGAATCCTATGAATGCTTTGGGGCCATAGATGCAACCTAAGAAGATGAACCAGATCCTGTGAAGAATCTGAAGAAAGCAAGACTAGCACATTGTAAACTAATGCTGCATCTTTCACCAATTGTAATCAAAAAAGTGAAAGATTGCAACACAGCAAATTTGTTATGGGATAAATTGGATGAGATCTACTCTAAATGGTGGCTACCAAACAAGATGACCTTGCTGCATAATCTTGCCAACTTCAAGATGAACACAACAGTAACCCTAGAAGATAATATGGATTACTTCTTTAAATTGATTCAGGATCTTGAAGCTACTGGGGAGGTAATTTCTGATGAACACCAAGCAGTGGTGATTCTAAAGTCATTACCACAAGAGTACAATGCATTCAGAATGGTGGTTAAGTATGCTAGTGGTGATGCTCTAATAGTGAAGAGGGTTCTTGACTCTTTGATGGAGGAAGTGATAGATAACAATCACTTTAAAAAGGAACCAGAGGTGATGTTTTTGGACAATAGATCTAAGAACAGATCAGCACAAAATGGCTCAAAGAAAGGTGGGCAGAAAACTAAAGGAAAGGGCAAACAGAAAAAGAATGATGATGAAAAGAAAAAGAATAAAACCAAAGGTAAAAAATGCTTTTATTGTGAAAAAATGGGTCATTTTGCTAGGGATTGCAGGAAAAAGAAGAAGGACAAAGAAGTAGAGAAGGCAGATGCTGGAAATGTTGAAAAACTTGAAGAATCTAGTGGAGATGAGATTCTTACATTGACAGCTGAACCAGATAAGTTGACAACAGACTGGATTCTAGACTCAGGCTGCACAATGCACGTAACTCCCCACAGGGAGTGGTTTTCTTCCCTTGAGAACTTGTCAACCAAAGTAAGAATGGCTGATGCAGGGAAGCAAGATATCAAAGGTATTGGCAATGTTTCCATCAAGATGCATGATAAAAAGAGGAGCACATCGAGCAATGTAAGATATGTCCCTAGGATTAGAAGAAATCTTCTATCCAAAAGTGCTTTTGACAAGCAAGGATACAAGATAAGGTCCAAGGATAGTTTGAGAGAAATCATCAAAGATGGTAAGGTGATTATAAGGGCAATTGAGAGAGGGGGGCCTATACTATGTTGTAGGAACTACAGAAATCAACCTAACAGTCGAGGAAAAAGAGCTGAACTCAACAATTCTATGGCATGCAAGACTCGGACATGCAGGGAATAAGAGTCTCAAGCACCTAGAGCAACAAGGACTGCTACCCAACACTACTGTAAAGAAGATTCAGTTCTGTAAAGGATGTATCCTAGGAAAACATAACAAAACCCCTTTCCCAAAGAATGCAAGGAGGGCCACCAGTAGCATGGAATATGCCCATAGTGACCTTTGAGGGCTAGCACAAACTCAAACTATGGGGGGTAAAAGGTATTTCATATCTATTATTAATGACAGGTCCAGGAAATGTTGGATCTATCTCCTAAAGTCTAAAGATGAAGCACTAGAAGCGTTTGTGAAGTGGCACACCTTGATGGAGAATCAAACAGGAAATAAGTTGAAGTGTTTAAGGACATACAATGGCTTGGAGTTCTACAACAAGGAGTTTGATGAATACTGTGAAAGTAAGGGAATTCAAAGACACAGAACGGTCAAAGCTTCTCCTCAATAGAATGGAGTAACTGAAAGACTAAACAGAACCCTACTAGAGAAGACAAGATGCATGCTGCTGTCCTCAGTCTATCCCAAGTATTATAGGGAGAAGCAATTAGAACAGCAGCATACCTAATCAATAGACTACCAACATCTGCAAATGAGTATAAGACTCCTGAAGAAGTATGGACTGGTTTTAAACCAAATTTGACTCACCTGAAACCTTTTGGATGTAGTGCCTATATACACCAAACAGAAGGGAAATTGGAACCAAGAGCAGTCAAAAGGGAGTTTCTCAGATATCCAGAAGGAATTAAAGGGTATAAAGTCTTAATCCTACAGTCAGGAGCTCATAAAACTCAGATAAGCAGAGATGTAGTGTTTAGGGAAACTGAATTCCCACTACTGAAGCCTAAAGATGGAGGGATGCATGTCCAAAACAATGTCCTGCAGCAACTGGGATCAAACAATAGTTTGAATCCCTTCTATGTCCCACCCTCCACATATGAAGGAGGAGAAACAGAAACAGCTGCTGAACAGAACAAGAACAAGAAGAGGGAACAACAGAAGCTCAAACTTCACTACAGGACTATCAACTAGTCAGAGATAGGGAACCAAGGCAAGTAATACCAAACATAAGGTATTTAGAGACTAACCTAGTTTAATATGCCTATTTGGTTGCAGAATCAGTTGAATCTGGAGCACCAAAAACCTATGAGGAGGCTATGGAAAGGACTGATGCAGATTAGTGGAATGAGGCTTGCATAAGTGAATACTCTTCTCTAATGAAGAGTGAGACCTAGAAGCTAGTTCCCAAGCCACCTAATGCTAAGGTGATTGAATGTAAGTAGATATTCAAGCTAAATGATGGAGTGACAGAAACTGATCCGAAGACCTACAAGGCTAGACTAGTTGCAAAAGGCTTTAGACAAAGAGGAGTAGATTATAAGGAAATCTTCTCTCCAATGGTCAAGTTTAAAGTAGTGAGGATAATACTGACTCTAACAACTCTGAATGATTGGGAATTACATCAGATGGATGTAAAGACGGCATTCTTATATGGAAGGCTAGAAGAAACTATCTATATGAAGCAACCCATATGCTTCATAGACAAACAGAAACCAGATCATGTTTGATTGCTAGAAAAATCACTCTATGGCCTAAAGCAAGCTCCTAGACAATGGAACAAGAAGTTCCATGAAGTGGTGACAAAATTAAGGTTCAAAAGAAGTGCCTATGACTACTGTCTATACTACAAGGACTTAAAGAAAGATGAAGTGGTCTATATGCTAGTGTATGTTGATGATCTAATCATTACAGGAAAGCTAGTGAAGAAAATTCAAGAAGTGAAGAATGCCCTGAGAAAGAACTTTGATATGAAAGACCTAAGGAAAGCTAAGAAGCTACTGGGAATGCAAATCATATGGAATGAAGCAAAAGGAAAGTTATGGTTGATCCAAAGGGATTATATCAGAAAATTCCTATGCAAGTTCAACATGGAAGATGCTAAACCTAGTCCTGCTCTAATTTCCACACACTTATAGCTGATAGCTGCTAAGAGTCCAGCAACAGAAGCAGAAAAGAAACACATGCAGAAATATCCTTATGATGTAGGTATAGGTTGTATAATGTACATTATGATTTGTACTAGACCTGACTTAGCACATGCAATTAGCCTACTTAGCATATTCATGGCTAATCCAGGCTTAGAACATTGGTTGGGTTTTAAAATAGTACTTAGGTACTTAAAGGTAACCCTAAATCATGGTCTATGTTTTACTAAATCTAACCTAGAAGTCCTTAAACATACAAGCTTAAATGGCTATGTAGGTGCAGACTATGCAGCAGATAAGGACACACGTAAATCACTTTTAGCATACGACTTCACATTTTCAGGCAACACAGTAAGTTGGAAAGTACAACAACAATCAGTGGTGTCATTATCTACAACAGAAGTAGAGTTCTACGCAATTATAGAAGGCCTAAAGGAGCTAATATGGCTCAAGGGACTATTGTCAGAAATTAAAGCTCAAATCTCAGAAGCAACTGTACACACAGATAGTCAAAGTGCTCTTTACCTAAGTAAGGACCCAGTCCTGCACGAGAGATCGAAGCATATCGATGTTCGACTCCACTTCATCAGAGACAAGGTCAACAATGGAGAAGTTGACCTGAAGAAGACAAGAGGAGATCAAAACCCGTCAGATTTTAGGACAAAAGCAATTCCAATAAAGAAATTCATTTTCTGTAGAGAGTTTCTACAGATAAATGAAGCACCTTGAAAGAAAAGATTAAAGCTTACCCGTTGATGTCACAACCTTGGAAGAAAAATTAGGGTTTTGGATTTTCTGAAATCATCACGAATTGAAGGATTGAGTGAGGATTCATGAAGAAGGAGGGAAGAATGTGAAGAAACACACGAGATTCTCGATAAATCCTTACATAATCACTTCAGACCAAGGACACAGATGAGGAAATGAAGGAGAAAAAAAGGAGGAGTATCTTAAGCATACCAAGAGAAGAAAGGGAGAGCTCACGAATGTTCGAATGGATCGTCTGAAGATATGTATTGAAGTTAAGACGTTACACACGTGAATATTATACATTAGTAGCCACATAAAACATAGACGCATTCAATACAACGCAGAGTAAAAGCTACATTAGTAGTCACGTGAGAAGAGCATGTGATATCAGACGATATACAAATGACAACTATCAGACGATATATACATTACAACTTCAGACGATATACAACATGAAAGTCAGACGATGACTTATTAATGAGTCACGTGGGGGGCATATGCCATGTGTCTGGTCCATGCAGACAGATCCGAGAGCAACCGTCTTCTTCATCTATAAAAGGAAACAGTTCAAAGCATCAGATACAATAACAACACATTACAAGTTTACTTAGTTTACATTTTTGTGATTCAAGAGAGAAAAACAGAGAGTGCTAGAGTACATACGAAGGGTACTGGGGAGTTTGAGAGAACTCTTGCAGGTGTTTGTGAACACCCAATCTCTTGTATTCTTCTTCACTTGATATTAGTGAAAAACCCGGTGTGAGATTGATCATTGGACGTAGATAGCTTTGTACTATCGAATCAAATAAATCCTGTGTCATCTTTACTTTTCTTGCAACTCTCAATTTCTACAAAACAGAAGTCGAAGGTAAAACATCATCAGTTCGAAATATAAACACAGAAACTACACAAAGTTTCTAATATTTGTCTTTGGAGGAGTTGAAAATATTAGGAAGTTGTTCTTTTCTATCTCAAGTGTATTCTAGTTTGTTCTTAGTTATTTATTCACTTTAGTTATTTGTTTATTGTCTTCCATTAAAAAATTGTTGAGAAAAATTTTCTGTTGAGGTTAACACGAGTTGATTATATTATGAGTGTGAAATACTTTCGCGGGTTGTAAGGATGAGAGATAGTGTCGAGGGTTTAGTGAGTTTGCTCAGTAAGGCCTTACATAAAACTATTGTCGTTAGTGAAAGTATTAAACTGAGTGTGGGCCCCACAGACGTAAACAAAATATATAGAACTGTATTACCAAATTTCGATATTGATTTATATTTATGCGTTTAATTTTTATGATTTTAATTGTGCTAGAAATAATTGGGATAAAATTGAAGAATTTGCGAAAACATTACAAAATTCGGTTTTTCAAGCACTAGTGCACGAGGAGTTAATGAAGCTACTAATTACGGCAACGGAAGACAAAAATTCGACAATGAATTCTAGATAGATGCAAAAAAGTTGAAGGCCTACAACTTCAAGCCCGCGCAATGCTATTCACCGAATTGAAAAAGTTAGGCTTATACGATGCATGCACCATAAGAAAAGGTTTAGACGCGTACATTACCTGTGCATCATACAGAGACCATAATTGTCAAATATTAGTGAGAGCCATTTTTTAGTTTTGAATTTTAGAAAATAGTCTCAAATATTTTAGTTCAACTTCAGTTAGTCACTAATATCCTACATTTCTGAACGTTTAGAACACTTTTGAATGGTCAAATGCCCAACAACGTAACACTAGAATTGCATCATCATTAGCGCCTAAGCATTTAACTGTTGTTTACTTCATTACATCAATGAGTTTGTTTTGTTTGATTATGTCAAACCTTACATAACAGCCATCTCCGTGCTCCCTACATCGTAGCTCCAAACTTTTCGGGATCTATTTTATGAACTTCAGTTCTATTCATTCTATGAGTGTATATGAATTTTATGTGAAAGGATTGTGTTGAAATTTAACGTTTTTATCTCTTACTTTCTTTTATTTAAAATAAGTGTCGTTATAGAGATATTTTAATTATTCAAAATAAGCATCGTTTGGGACTTTTTATGCATATTTATAATTTTACTTCCAAAATTACACTTTAATTTATCTCACATCTTAATTACACAGATTATATTTTCAAGGCACTTTAACATATAATTAATAAAGATATATCAGACATTTCACTAATTTTTTTAATAAATGTGCATTTTTTTAAAACGACACTTATTTTAAAGAGGAGGAACTAACGTAGATTCCTAAGAATTCAAGACGAGAAGTGATACAAATAGGCAAGGCCTCCTTGTAATGGTCAACAAAGCCGGCGGCTGAGCTGCTTTATTTAGTAAATGGAATATAATATGGGAAGCATAAATAGTAAATAAAACTAACACGTGTGTGGTAAATATAATCCCTGTTGAGCTGCCAATCCATGGCTGCCGACATCCTTTTTTTTTTTGGAAAGGTAACTTCACTTTTTATAAGATTGTGATCAATAAATTGTCAACTTTTTATGGAATTGAACGAGCATTTTGGTGATTCACGTTTCCCCCCGTGTATCTGCTTCCTCAGGTCGGTCGAATAGATGACGAATGACGTAACAGATCATTTGTTCTCGTTTATTTTATGTTTATTATATTTTATAGCTATTTATTTATTCAATTCAATTTTTTATATCTTATTTATTGAATAAATAAATACTTATAAAATAAAATATTTACAAAATAACGAAACAAGTTATCTGAATCTATAAAACATATGAAAGACGGGCGGAGGGATACCAATTTAGTCTAATCCAATTTAAGTTCTACTATCAGAAATATATTTGATTCTTATAGGAATAGGGTATATAATTATACTTGCATCCTGAACACATTAATCATCATTATCTGCTCTGCTGAATTGAGATACACTCGTACGCTTATATCACTTAGGCCACGTCATATGATAATCTTTGATGCAATAAACCTATGTGTCGTAGAGCCATTGGATGGAGAAAAGGTCATTGTACCTTATGGGCGTCTAGATAATTAAATTCCAATAACGTCCGCCTTACACGCCGAGGCTTCTCATTGCCCTTTCTGACTCAACATTATCAATACTCGACCGAATTTAGTGTCTGATTTGACCATGATATAATACTTCCCGCGTCAACACTAAATACTATTTTAGATAATTTTTAAAAATTTTCAAAATATTTATAAATTTTATATAAATAGTTCTTTAATATATTATATTAGATAAACTTTATTTTATTTTTATCTTATTTCAAAAATTATAATAATATATATTTAATATAAAAAATATATTTTATTTCGTTTAATATTATTTTACATATATTCTTATCAATTAAGATAAGGAAAAGAACATTTAATTCTCCCATAGATATAAAATTAAGAATAATATAAATTAAAAAATACATTTATAATAAAAAAAATTGATTTTAAATATTATCTTTACATATTTCAAAAGTTATTATGATGATTTTCATATAAATGCTCTAAAGAGTATATATAGCCAATATAAAGTATATAAATTTTAAAAATACTTATTAAAATATTTAAATTATGTTAAATTAATATATGTAATTATGTAATTATAATTTATAAATCTAATTTCACAAAAATTATATTTGATACATTCTCATTTATATTTTTATTATTTATTAAGTAATCGTTGATGATTTTATCATATTTTTTATATATAAGTAATTATTATTTTATATAAGAGAAATCTTATTGGTTTTTCAATTTAGTCTTAAATATTTTAAA
>JAOTBA010000002.1:20230106-20240688 GCA_025629845.1 Erythroxylum squamatum | reverse complement strand
CGAAATTCTGATATTTGAAAAATGTTGGCAACTCTTGTAAGTGAAAATGTTTCTGAATAAAAGTGGGCCCAAATTTTTGATTATTGATTTTCGCGTACGTTTGAAAAAAAAATTATACTGAGTTTTTGACTGACTAAGTGATCTAGCACGCCACCATCGCGGGGCACGGACTCGGATATCACCCATCGATGTCGAGTCCGGGTCTTACCGGAGTGGGGTGTTACACCAATAGAAATTAGTAATTTGTCAGTAAATTCACTACATTTTATCGACAGAATTTTGGTTTTCCGTCAGTAAATTTACTGATACTATTTTTTATTTTTCCCTGAATTTAATTTTATTTGATAATCTTATGATTGATGTATACTTTATACAGTTATCAGATATCTGTTGATAATATTTTGATTTGTTTCTACATTTGATTTGTTAAAACAGAAATTTGATTGATGATATAAAGTAAAAATTATCTTAATTGATAATAAAAAAATTATTTTCTACAATAATAAGTATTTATTCAACTATGTCATACAAAATGACTACAACTATGTTATTCATTTGATGAATGCAGATGCTCTGAATATTACGATGAGGTGTTGCCCTTTCCCTTCAACTCATTCATCTCATTACAGAGCTAGGTTATATACTCCATCGACTATTACAACTGAGTTGCCAGTGCCTGTACTATGCTCCTAAACTCATGGACTTCATTGGATGCGGACCACCTACTAGATGTGACTATACTAGATGTGAAGGATTGCGAATAACATATGTTCGCAAATGAACCTAAGTCGAAGATTCTTCCACGACGGTTCCTACCCCACTGCATGAAGATAGGTTTGACTCTTATCAACATCTTCAGATTGCTGAAACTGTCGTTGAATGCTTTCTTGTATTTTTCCTATCAGAGGGCAATGTTTATGTTAATAAGTAATAATTATTAAGCATTAATATTAAGTATAAATTTCACGTACATTTAGTTCTCTACATCGGATGTTAATGAAGGTCACACCGTTATGCTTCTTAGTGTGAGTATACAAAAAGAGCTGACGGGGGTATAGGCTTCCTGTCCATAGACTTTTTCTGCATCATAATAAAATGTTATAAGTAAACTACAATTTACAAAAATTTTAGCAAAATTTTCTCTATTTTTATGATATTTACCCCCTGTTGAACAAAGAAAGTAACTCAACAATACAGTCATATATAGTACCAGACATTTATAACATTATCACTCTCCATAATATACATATTTTCATTCCAAAAGTCACAAATCAAATTAAATTGAAATACATCGAAGTAAAAAAATCAGAATATAAGTGTAAAGTGTAGATACTTACAAGTCTCTCTGCATACTCGTGGTGGGTAATAGATCCTCCAGTGTGTACGGGAAGATTCTCTGTCCCCGGTCCTCCATGTCTATTAATAGAATTATGATCTAAAATGGACATTGCCTAAAGTGACTTCATATTGCTGCCAACGACTCCATATAAGATTCTCTCCCCCGGATCATCCATGTCTATTGGTAGAATTACGCTCTGAAATTGACATTGCCTCAGGTGATATCATATTGCTACCAATGACTCCATATTTCTTCAGAAATATAAGGAAGTCATACGTTAGTCTTGTTTATTGCACCAACAAAGTCTCTATTCTCTCCCACACTTTATAAATAACCGCGTCAAATTCAGAATCTAAAAAAAATCTTTCTGAAAAAAAGGGAAAACATACGATAAGTACTTATAACTTACAATATGTATCTAATTAATGTATAAAAATTAATTTAAAAATGTGAAAAAAATATTTTTTTGTACCTTAAATTCCTGATAATAAAAATCCTTTGTCGCTTAAGAGATATTCTTCCATATATAACTCTCAAGATCAATCTTCTCCTTGAATTTGGACGTCATGTTTCTTGAGCATGGTCTAGACGAAATCAACTTAATATAAAAATAATTTTATATCATTTTTAAATTTAAACATATAACTTAATTATAAACATATGATGTTTCATGTATTTTCACTTACACCACTGTTTGCATAATAAACCTACGCTACTTTCTTAGAACACAAAACTCGTGTAAATTTATCTTTTTAGCCACAACTCCATCCAACAATACTTTTTTACTCAAAATCTCAGTTCTTTACTAACTTATGCGACTCAATCTACGATGCCACAACTTTGTACTACCATTATTCTCCCCTAATTATTAAGGTATAGTCATCGATTCTAGTACTATCCTACTTAATAAGACATACATTCTATAGTATAATTTTCCTTTCATTATAGTTATGACGCCCTTTATCACTTTTAGCTGCTTATAATTTAATTGATAGTAATGCTCAATCTGGCAAAAGATGAACTCCAGCAACAGTAGTGGGTGCACTAGCAATTAGGGGAAGAAAACTTTGTTTTGGTAGTAGTAGGTAGGTTAGCCACGGAAGGGAGATGAGGGCAAATTTAATGATTAATTTTCTTATTTTATTTTATATATTTAATATTAGTTTATTAGTTTAACATACAATATAAATTAATTTTATGAATAATTAGTAATATATTAATAAAATTTTAATTATTATATAATCATAGTAATAAATATGAAATTAAGTAACATTAACGATACAATTTAATAAAAGAATTAATTTTTTAGGGTCTCTCATATAAATTCTGAAACAATTGAAGACGTATCCTACCTTTAATTAATTGAATTCAAGTGATCCTTAACTATTAATTTGATATTTCACGTTGGAGTTTTTGTTTTTATAGGTCTCAATTTTCTTTTTGTACTTTAGCATTTTAATTAAGTGTTTTCTCAATTTTTAAATACCAATTTTTATTTAGATTCATATATGTAGTCTAGATTCATTCTCCACCTTTTGAAGGATCCAAAACATGAAAAATTCCCTACTTGTAGTCTTGTACAGGTTCTCATTACAACAGGTTGTCAATTGATGTTTTTGATGAGTAGTGAAGAATTAACCTATCAAAACTTTGACTGCTTAAAAAGTAGAGTCCAATAACAAAGCTCTAAAACATCCAAAACACATCATTTTACTCTTTTAGTATATAAGAATCTTACATTTGTGCTTCAAAAGTGTAATGAACAAAAACACTTCACACAACCCTCAACAAGAGGGGAAAAAAATAAAAGAACAACAAAAGAACACTCACTAGTTCAAAAAGAAGAATATAATAAATGACCATGGATCCAAAGAATTGGGAATTTTGACCAAATTAAGATACAAAATTCACAGGATATTTAGACATTTAAAACAAGGAGAAAACTATTAAAGAGACCACTAAAAACTTTCGTCCAACACTTCAAAGGCATGACAGATTTATCCCAAATGACCTAAGCAAATCATGTCTTTTTTCCTTCCTCAACGTTTTCCAAAACATTGTAAACACAAATACACCATATACAATCGAAACAAATGCAAAAACACCCCAAAAACTTCTAGGATCGTACAATGTTCGAACATATGTAACAACACTGTGTATACAAAAAATCACAGAGAACAAATGCTGAATGACTTACCTCTACCGAAGGACACAAGGATAGTGGCTGGAGACGACAGACACACATAAACTCCAACAAGGAGAACAGAAACCAACGATAGTCACATGGGAGAGAGGAAAACACTCAGAAGATGAAAATGCAAGGGAGAGGGAGGGGGTCTTCGGGTAGGTTAAATGTGTAGGAAAAACACCAAACGGCGTCGTTTTCGTTTTATTAAAAACGTTGAAGTCAAAGCAAACGATGACATTTACCCAAAAATTTATCGACGAAATTTACCGACATAAATGTTTTTTGTTGGTAAACCCAAAACTTATTTATTCTGCCAAGCATTCCCGCATTCTTTACTGACAGGAATTTTCTACCGCTAATTATTAATTTTCTTGTAGTGTCCTACTTCTATTTCAACACGCCCTCCTCACGTGTGAGCTAATTTAAGGCCCACATGTGACACAATCTATCATGTCGAGGTGGTGACAACTAACTTAAGAACAGGACCCAAATAAATTGAGCACATACAAACCTAAATGAGGTTCCATCCTAAATCCAATTGGTAATATGAGGAGTAACTCACTAAACCTATATGCATGTTTAAGGTCATACATTCTTTCTATGTGGGACTAACTTCCACTTATATTTCAACAAATAATTGACAATTGAAGATTAACGAAATAAGATCTAACGGGAAACACACTTGATGAGTCGAATGACTTGCCTTTAAACCTACTTAATTTCTTCCATCCCAGTTCCTACTAGTACTAGCAGTTACGCTGCGTATGGTTATTGTCTCCTGTATGCAAAGACGGAACGGAACAAAAATTTGGAGACGTAACAGAACAAAAATTAGAGACAGTGAGGTGTTTGGTTGTGATGGACAAAACAGATAAAACTGTCTCCGTCTCGATGACAGAAAAGTGTTTGGTTATAGTTGACAAAACATAAAAATAGTGTTAATGACTAAATTACCCCCGCAGTATAATATGATTGGAAATATGTAATTCACTGACTATTTTAAAACGAATGATTTATATTAGTAAAAAAGTTAACAAATAATAATAATAATAACAATAAAAAATTAATATCGAATAATAATAATAAAAAATACAAAATTTATAATAATAATAATAATAATAATAAGTACAAAATTTATAATAATAATAATAAAATGAAAACAAAAATAAAATAAAATAAAAATAAATAATAAATAATAATAATAATAATAAGTTCAAAATTTATAATAATAATAATCAAAACAAAATTTATAATAATAATAATAATAATAATAATAACAACAACAACAACAACAACAACAACAATAATAAATTAAAAATTAGTAATGATAATAATAATAATAATATGATAATTAATTTCGTATAATAATAAAAATAATAAATAATAAATAATAATAATAAGTACAAAATTTATAATAATAATAATCATCAAAGAAAAATTTATAATAATAATAATAATAACAACAACAACAACAACAACAACAACAACAACAACAACAACAATAATACATTAAAAAATTAATAATGATAATAATAATAATAATAATAATAAGTACAAAATTTATAATAATAATAATAATAATAAATATAAATATAAAATTTATAATAATAATAATAACAATAATAATAGTTAATAATAATAATAATAATAAATACAAAATTTATAATAATGATAACGACGACGACGACGACGACGACGACGACGACGACGACGACGACAACGACGACGACGACGACGATGAGTTTAATAATATAATTAAGAATAAAATGTTTGCTTATGTAGGAGGAGGGGTATTTCTGAAAGTTGCTTATGTGTTTTGTCTCGAAAACAGAGACAAGAAATTTTATCCTTTGGTTTTGAAAAGAACAAAAACTTTTATTTCTGTCATCGGAGAATAGAGAACAAAACTCTGGAGACAGCAACCAAAAATAAGGGAGGGATAAGATTTTTTTATTTTGTCTTCTGTCCTCACTAACAGGGACAGCAACCAAACACTGCGTTAGAGATCCGAAGCCAAAACACCCCTAGCCAGTATCCACTTCTACTCTTGTACTAAAATATAGAACCATTCAAAACCAGAAAAAGATAGAGTAGATTGTATATAAAATATACTTCCAATTGTTAGAAGTTGGGCAATAATTTGACTTAGTGGAACTTATAATTCATATTCTTTAGGTTTCACGTCATATTTTCACTTTTCAAGAATATATATATTTGTTAAATTTACTAGTACATTGCTAAAGTTGGTAGATTTTGCACATGAATCCACCAGTTTAGTAGTTTCTTTGACTTGCATATCTAAATCTATACAGATGCCATAAAATAATCAAGGACTTTTGGAAAGTCCCACTTTGGAGGTAACATCGCATGCCAAGTGCCTCTAAACTTGCCACTAGTCACAACTCATTACTGCAACATCGTGGCCACTTAAGTAGGAGTGACAACATGAAGTATGGATTTAGCCTGAAAGATAATTAAAACTTAAGAAAAAATAAAATAAATTAAAGTTTTAATTTTAATTAAATTCAAAAAAGGAATAAAATTTGAATTCATCAAATAAAAATGAATAAAAAATTTTGATTTTGAATCCAGAAAATTCTTTTGTTAATTCTAAATTTGAATTTTAATAAATTGAAAATTATCCGTTAATTTCAAAATTTTTAATCCTTTTTTGGCAAGCCTACACCTAGCTTCTTAAAAAACTACAACATTTCAATTCAACAAATATGTGCAAAAAAGAATTTATTTACACTTTTCTCATTGTATTAATATTCAACGTTTGAAAATCCTGAAAATTGTTAATTTTAGTAATTTTATTTTGGAGAAATGTGATTCATATACAAGTGGACACTCTATCTCAATTAAAAAGTTCAAGACATTAAATTATAAAGTCATTCTTATATGTTAAGTCTTATTTTTCTTAATAAATATAAATATTTAACAAGTTACACACAAATAAAACTATATGAGATAAATAAGAAAGGGTTCCAAGAATTAAAAAAAGCCAACGCACTCTGGACACAAGACTCCTCACTTTGTAATTTTTACAAAGAACTTTCCGTGATTCAAACCTTTGACCTCATAGTTACAAATGAGCTAATTTATTACATAAAGCATAATATTTTGAGTTAATTTATTGGGTTAAAAAAGGAGCAAATTTTCTTCCATTTTAATTTATTTTTAAAAATATTTATATTTTTAAATTAATTAATATGTATCTTCTACTCTAATTTATTTACGTTTTTCATTTGGGGACTTGTGGAAGCTGAAGCTCTTAAAAATTTTGACCAATTCTTCCTCCTTATGTTATGCGGATTAAAAAAATTGATTTAATGATATCCTTTCATTTATTAGGCATTATGGTACTCTGGGTTCATTCTACCTACCAAATTTTCCATAGCCCGGCGTATAGAAGAACAAAACCTTTCCAGTGAGTTATTCTAATACGTACCCAAACTCTCTTTCTTTGCAAAGAATTATTGAGCAAGTGACGTGAAATCAACAACGGACTGCGACTTTTTAGGTTTTATAGCCTTGGCATGGCTTGTGGAACCCATGCGAAGCTCACAAACCAATTATGCCATCAAAACCTGCTTCAGTTCAGCTTCAATAATTGCGGTCGGTGATTTTGTGCTGTTACCGAACATGAAATAGAACAACGTAATGGATTTCTTCTTTTTTGTCTTTTTAGCGGCCCAGAATAAATATCGTGATTTGCATTGTTCGACTTCCGTTCTTCGTGACAAAGGCCTGACGCAACACAACCTGCATCAATCTCTTTCCACTGTCGTCTTTTTTTCTTCACTTCTTCAATTGGGAAATAGATTGTATATATGTGGAAGAAGTTGATTAAGTCTCCTCTAATTGTTTGGATTAAAATAAACCATATGAACTTGATTGGATGTACATATATCAATGTCTATCGTTGATATCTAAGAAAAATCAATGGTGTCGGGGAAAATCCAAATGGAATTAGATGTTATATCACAATCCGAAAGAGTCTTCATTTATAATTTTCATGATGATGATGATGATCAATACAAAAGTGAATTGACCTACACCAAGATCCGCAACAAGATTAAACGATCTACAAGGCCCTTTTGTATCTTCTGTAATTCAAAATTAAACTACCAAAAAAAGGCTATGTTCTTCCCATGATATGCCCCAGATAAAGAACTCCAGAAAAATCCCACTAAGATATTGTAAAACAGGAACTGGAATCAGACAATTAAACCTCAAAAACAAAAAAAGATATTAATTTGTGATAATAGTCGTCATAGCCACAAAGCTCCGGCATCTTTCAAGATAGGCACCAACTCACCGGAAATATGAGTAGCCATAACTCTGTCCAAACCACCGAATAATTTCCCACCTACAAAAACCACGGGAAACTGCAGTTCACCTACCATTTTCCCCTCTTTATCACCATCACTAATCTTCAACAACTCACTTGCCACGGTACTTTCCTCTTCCTCATCCACATCCAACACTTGAGGATTAACACCAAGCCCAAGTAACAACCTCTTCACGACATGGCACATGCAACACCCACGTCTTCCAAAAACTATAACCGAATTCTCGGACACCAGGTTCTGGACATAGTTTTCTCCCATGGGTATGAGGGCAAGTGCAGTCGTCCCACTGTCGGGACGGTCTCGATCTCCGGGCATTTGTTGGTTTCCGGCGGTTGTTGTCGGTAGATATGTTCTGAACGGTATTGCTTCTTGCATGAGGACTGAATGAATGCAGATGTAGGAATGAAGAGAGGGCGCGCTTTGTGATTATATGGGGGAGATATGGGGAGACTCAAACGTCAATGGCCGTTGTGCATTCTCTTACGTCATTGTGACTGTGGGTGACGTCCTTCCACGTCACTGCTTAGTGCACATATTCTTAGTAATGGCTACACTTTGATAGTCACGACCTCCGTGTCATTACTTATTTTGAGATTACACTTCATTCTCTTTTTAAACCACATATGTGCACAAGTATCACATAGCGTTAAGAATTAGCATTGAGCACTTATAATTTTACATTACTTAATTTTATGTTTAATATACCTTTTTAAATAAGAGTTATGGGCCAATTTTCATTATCAAATACTTTCTATAAATATTTGATGTACGTAGAACATATATATAACTAATATATTATTTTATTTTATTCTTAAACTATTTTATTTACCTATTTTACATTATATTTTTAGGTAATTAAGAAGATACTGTCTTAGGATGAGTATTGTCAACACTTGGAAGAGATTACAAGTGAAAACGTGAGAAAAGAACAAATTTTGACATTGGTTTTGATATGTTCCTGTAAAGTACGAATCAATATCAAGTACTCTTTTAGATCATTTTTAAAAAAAATTATAAAATAGTACCTAAATTTTTTAAAATTACAAAATAGTCCATCAATTTATTTTGTTATATTATTTCCTATATTATATTAACCATGTCTAAAAAATGACATCAATCTATTTATTTTTATTAATATTACTTTTAACATATTTCACATATAAAAATAATTGCAGTTAATATAAAAAAGATCATTTAATCATAATACAAATATAAAAATAAAGATAATATAAAGTATTTAAAATATTATAATTTTATCATATAATAAAAATAATTATATTAAAATATCAAATAAAAAATAAAATTTCATCACTTCACAAGTATTACAATAGGAGTTTGTGCCGAGTAATGACTACACGAGACTCTAGCGGATATCGACTTGCCCGAGTCGTTAATTTGGGTCATTATGCAGTGTGTTACGACTACGTCTCTTTAAGTTGTTTGGCAAGGCACGGCCTCTAAGCCGTTTTGGCAGTCGAGAGGTATCCGGCAAGGAGACCCCCTCTCGCCCTATCTTTTTGTCCTCTGCATAGAAAGACTAGGCCATCTCATTTCAGCAGAGGTGGGAAAGGGGGCTTGGAAACCGATCAAGCTAGGCCGAACGGGAACCCCCATATCCCACATGTTCTTTGCAGATGACCTCGTGCATTTTGTCGAAGTTGAGGATCGACAGATGCAGGTTATCGGTCAAACTTTGGAGACTTTCGGCAGAGCTTTTGGACAACAAGTCAATACCGCTAAAACTTGAATTTTTTCTCTAAGAACGTTTCTCGACAAACCGCGAGTCGTTTAAGCTACGGGCTTCAAGTTACCAGCACGAATAATTTGGGTAGGTATTTAGGAGTCTCTTTGATCCAAGAGCGAACTACCAGGCACACCTATCAGCATATACTAGATAATGCTCAGAAGAAACTTACGGGGTGGAGCGCCAGGTTGTTGTCCCTAGCGGGCAGGGTTACTTTAACCTAGGCAGTCCTCGCGGCGTTGCCGCTTTACATTATGCAAACGGTGCGCCTCCCACATCAGTTGTGTGATGACATGGAAAAAATCATGCAAGATTTTATTTAGGGGTCCTCGACTGAACACCGCAAGATGCATCAGGTAAATTGGGAGTCAGTGTGTAAGCCTAAAGTGGCAGGAGGGCTAGGACTTAAACGCATTCTGTCAATGAATGACACTTTACTGGCTAAATTGGGCTGGGGCCTACTCACTAAACCCACTACACTTTGGGTTCAAATTATTCGAGCTAAGTATAGTCTCGAGACTATGCATCTTCTCCTCATGGTTGCTAGGTCAGGGGCTTCGCCAGTCTGGAAAACGATTTCGACATCCTGGGCTTGGATCCGTCAAGGGATCAAATGGACCGTAGGAAACGGGAGGCGCATGTTATTTTGGCTAGACAACTGGTTGGACGATTGGGGACCTCTTATTCATATGGCCTCCTCACCAGTGCCAGATAACCTATGATTGGCTACAGTTGCAGACCTCACGACGGATAGTGGCAGTTGGCTCTGGCAGGAGTTCCAGCAGTATCTGTTGGGTTCCGAATTTTTTTTATTTTATTTATTATTTCTTTTGTTTATTTCTTAATTTTTGCTTTTAATTGTTTTAATATTTTTAGAGATGAGTTTTATTTATTTTAGTAGTATTGAAAAGGGGAACTAGAAATTAGAATTAGACTAAAGTGTTAGAATTAGAATT
>JAOTBA010000002.1:20184317-20194778 GCA_025629845.1 Erythroxylum squamatum | reverse complement strand
ATAAAATCATATCCTAAATGCACCAAATTCATTCTAATATGATGTAATTCATGTGACTAAGTAATCTAACACTCTAATTCTTAGTAGTTTTGGAAACCGACTGTTACAATTGTGGAACTAAACTTAGATATTATATGCAAATAGAATATTAGGTCAAAATTTGTTAATATACTAAACCAATTGGGATGTACTCTCATTAAAATAATGAATGGTGTTATTAAGAAAGGATTAGACATGATTCTATGTATTTAAAGTCTCTTTAATGATTATAATAGTTTTTGATTGATATTCCTATGATTTATTGAGTGTTTTGATGTTAAAATTTAAATTTTAAAGGTTGTTTCTCAAGAATATATGATTAATTGGTAAACCAATATCTCAGAGTGATCAACTAGTGTAACCAAAATCATGTTTTCTGCCTTTCTCGTGAGTTTTTTCTTTGTTTGGTAAAATTTCTAATCATCCAATTGGTTACATTGGTCAACCAACGTCACCTTTTTCTAAGATGATTTTCCTTCCAGTGAATATATGAGAAGTTATACTGAATAAATGGTCCACCACAGGGCCCTAATAGTCATTCAATATAGAACAAAGTTTGATCAATGTCTCTTTCAAGACAATTAAGTTTTAGTGAGTTTGTGGCATATTTGATTAATATGAAACGTCATCCACAACCTTCAACCAGTGTCCCCAAGTAGTCAACCAATACATAGGGTTTACATCCCCCTTCCTTTGCCTTTCTTCTTTTTATTTCTCATTTTCTTATTTAAACATCTCCAAAACCCTATATAATTCACTTGTTTCTTTAAAAAGAACAATACCTCATTGAAGCTAGCTACCCTCTTAAATTTTTTCTTTTTGTTAAAGATTAATAAAATTCACATTTTATTTAGATAAACTCCTAAAATTTATGATTATTTGATAATGTTTTCTTCTTTGAAATCATTTTCATAAATCACATTATTCATTTAATTTTCCTTTTAGAATTATGTTTGATTTCATTAAATTGAAAATTTTTCATTCTTGGGTCCCAAATTTAGGAATTTTCTAAATTTTTAATTAAAATTTATCTTTTCAAATTGATGCTTTCATAGTTAAAGTATAAAAGGAGTCAAGGTTATGTTCCTTAAAAAGTATATTCATATATCTTTGATTTTGTTCAATTTTGGCATTTAAGCATTTTTTCACATTGTTATTCTTGAAGTTAAGGATTTCAAAATTACTCCTTAAGTATTCAATAACACTTTTTAGTGATAAATTTTATCATTTTTTAAATTAAATTATATTAATAAGAATTGTACTAAAATTTTATCATTTTTAAAATTAAATTATATTAATAAGAAAACTTTGCTAAGTATAGTCATAACATACAATAAAAAAGACCATTATCAACATCAATTTTACAGTGAAACGACATCATATTTAGATGATACAAAAAAATAAGGTGAGAAATGCAGAAGATTTAAGATTTGTTTTGACATTCCGCTTTGCCTTTTGTTACTAGCAGAAGATCACCTTTGCAACATCGTAATCGCATATAGGGATAGTGGCTAGAAATTCCTCTCAATCGAAAGGTAAATCTAAACAATTTATTGTTAATTGCTTTCAATCAAATAACTATGGATATGTTGAATTCCATCTTTTTCAATAGGGAATCAATCATATAGATACAAAATAGCAATATTACCACACAATTCGAGTAGAAATTGCACTCCAAAAAATGCATGGAATTATTTTTTAAAGCCATAAAAATAGAAGTAGAACTGATGGAATAAAGTAAACCATAACTTTCATATTTTTATGATGTATAATTTGCTCGTATGTGTATCTGAAATAGGGTTAATTATAGCCTCTACGAGATGGCTATTGATTGATCCAAACTATTAAAATAGTTATGTGCGATTAATGTCTCTAACTTTAATGATCGCCATCTTTTAAAATTCATTAAGTCTTCTTTTATTTCCATTGAACCTCCTAAGATTATATTCCATCCAAAGTTCTTTTTTATGTGTATTCCCATAGCAATAAGGCTAACTATTATAGTTTGTTTTGGTAGTCTTGAATTTTTTAGGAGCCCTACAAAATGCCTTGGAAAGTTGAAGATTTCAAATCCCAATGATATAGATCCCTGATCTTAGTCCAAATAGCAGAGGAGTAGGGGCACTAAAAAAAGAGATGATCCTTCTTTTTCATTAATAGATTTACACAAGTGACTGGTCGGTTATAAGTTCAAGAAACTCAATTTGTCTAATGCTCTTAGCCTATTCCTTGCTATTAACTATAGGAGGAATGAAACACTAGGATGCAAGGCTTTGTTCCAAACTACTCTATATCATGCAACCTTGTATGTAACCCCTAGGAGGAGACTTCTACTAACCATGTTGGAGAGAAGTCTTATTAGATTTTTATGTTATATAAAATAGTCTTAGGAATCAAAGCTTGAGACATAGGAGGGCCTTAAGTGATTAATCTTAAGAGGTAAGGAGATAGTTATACTACTATTCATAAAAGAGCTAGCTTTAGTATGAATAGGATAATTCATAAGAGCTAATTTAGCTTAAGGATTCAAGATTAGATGCCCTTGCTTAGTCCAATTATCAAACCAAATAGAAGTACTTTCTCCATTCTTATCTCTACGAACAACCTAAGAATAAACCTCAACTTTCAGCTTACATAATTAACTTAGAAAACTAAGAGTAAAAGGTTTTCCTTTTAGTGAACAGATACTTCTACACTTCAGGAAGCAAATATGCAACTCTATAACCTTTTTAGCACAAAAATCTTATTGGTAAGTTTTGATAGAATGTATCCTTAAACCTCCTAAGGTTTACACACTTTTGAGCATTTAACCCTAACATAAGCATTATGCCCTAATGAATTGCCAAATAAGAACTTCATCATAAGCCTTTCAATGTTTTTAACCAACCATTTAACAAGGAAGAAGTGGTATCTCCAATAAATATAAAGAGAGCTTAGTACATAAATAATAAACTGAAGTAAATCACTTATTATTATAGAATTCACGTACAATATACAAAATGCACAAGAAGGGGGGTTGAATTGTGTACTCTTTTCGTGAATACAAACCCCTTTGATATTTCTTTGAAAATGAACTTTTTCAAACTCTTAAATGAATATCAAAAACGTTTATACAAAAATATCTACGTAGTTAAATCGCAAATAACTCCTATATATTTGTTTAAGAGCAATAGAAATTAAAGCAAAGAGTTAGAAGATAGACACGGCGATTTTATACTAGTTCACCCCAAACCTTGGGTTACGTCCAGTCCTCAGAGTTCCTCTGAGATTTCACTATTTTTCTCCAAAATTACAAGTATTCTTTCCTCTCTTATAGAGCCTCTTTAAGTCTCTTACACAAGTATTCTTTTTGCTTCTTAGCCTCTCCAGGCTCTTAGCCTTCCTTTCTCTCACTATAAAGATATTGCAAGTTTTTTGTTATAGTATAGTTTGCTCTCGTATATCGCACTCTGAATACAAACTTTTTCTATGCAAGTAATAGCTTGAAAGCTTAAAGATCAAAAATTAGTTCAGTCTTCGACTACGACTTGTATTTATAGCCTTCGTCTCCAACTGCTTCTTGATAACTGCTTGTTTCTTGTAGAAACCGTTATTCAGTTGAGTTCTATAACTAACTCCAACTAATTAACTATCTGACGTACTAGCATGTCTTCAACTTCATATCGTCTGTGTTTTCCTCTTCTTTGTGTTTTCTACGCTTCTTCTGTGTTTTTCACTTCTTCTGTATTTTTCGCGCTTCTTCTGTCTTTTTACTTCTTCTGTGTTTCTCCGCTTCTTCTGTCTTTTTACTTCTTCTATGTTTCTCTACTTCTTCTATCTTTTTACTTCTTCTGTGTTTCTCCACTTCTTCTGTCCTTTTACTTCTTCTGTGTTTCTCTGCTTCTTCTGTCTCTTTTACTTCTTCTGTGTTTCTCCGCTTCTTCTGTCTTTTTACTTCTTTTGTGTTTCTCTGCTTCTTCTGCCTTTTTACTTCTTCTGTGCTTTTTCGCTTCTTCTATCTTTTTTACTTCTTCTGTGTTTCTCCGCTTCTTCTGTCTTTTTACTTCTTCTGTGTTTCTTTGCTTCTTCTGTCTTTTTACTTCTTTTGTGTTTCTCCACTTCTTCTGTCTTTTTACTTCTTTTGTGTTTTTGTTGCACGCTTAACACACTTATCAAAATAGTTCATTTATTTCTAATATTATTATTATTTGATTGTCACCAAAATTAATGGACGTGAAGTCATCTTGACTTAACATATAGTACTTTCACCAGTGGAACCGTCTTTTTTTAGCTATTTTGTATCTTTTTCTAGAATCTTCACGGCTTCTCTTCATAAGTTAGATCTGGTTTTATTTCAATATCTTTCATTTTTATAATGTGTGATGGATCAGACCGATGTTTCCTTAACATAGACACATGGAAGACATCATGAATTTTTTCCGTATCTTATGATAATGCTAAGTTATAGGCTACTGATCTCGTACGCTCAATGATGTCAAATGGACCAATGAATCTAGGACTTAACTTACCCTTCTTGTTAAATCGAAACACTTTCTTCCATGGTGAATCTTTCAAGAAAACCTTGTCACCCGCAACATATTCAATGTCCTTTCTCTTCAAATCTGTAAATGATTTTTGGTGATCAGAAGCAACTTTCAACCTTTCCTTTATAATTTTCACCTTATCCTTGACTTCCTTTATCAATTCTGGACCTACGATCTAGCTTTCACTAAGTTCTGTCCAAGATAGGGTGTTCTGTACTTTCTACCATAAAGAGTCTCATACGGTGCCATTTGTATGCTTGCTTGATAGCTATTATTGTATGGAAATTCAATCAATGGGAGGTGTTCATCCCAACTTCCTTTAAAATCTATAACACAACTCCTAAGCATATCTTCTAACACCTGAATCATTCTTTTTGATTGCCCACCCATTTGAGGATGAAAAGTTGTACTAAAATTTAGCTTAGTACCCAAGGCCTCATGTAATTTCTTCCAAAATCTTGAGGTGAATCTTGGATCCTGGTTTGATATGATAGAAGATGGTACTCCATGCAACTGTACTAGCTCACTGATGTATAATTTTGCTTACTTTGAGAGTTGGTAGTCAATTCTAATAGGTAAGAAGTAAGCTGAATTGGTCAATATGTCTACAATCACCCATATGACATTATGCTCCTACCTAGACTGAGGCAAACTAGACACAAAATCCATCGTGATTTGATCCCATTTCTATTTAGGTATTGCTGTTGGATGAAGTAAACTCGATAGAACTTGATGTCCTGCTTTTACTTATTGGCATGTAAGACACTTGGTAACATAAGCTGCAACGTCTCTCTTTATACCTGACCACCAATAATGTGTCTTCAAATCTTGGTACATTTTAGTACTTCCTGGGTGCTCAACATATGAACTGCTATGGGCTTCCTTCATGATGTTCTTTTTCATCTCATCATCATTAGGGACACATATTCTATCTCTGTGATACAAGTCACCATCCTCTTTGATTGCATATTTACTATCTTTCCCCTCCTGAATTTGTTTAAGAATGGTAACTAGCTTTTCATCTTGTTTCTGTGCTTCCTTGACTTACTGTATCAAGTTTGGTTTGAGCCTCAACTCCGTTACAATGGCTTCATCACTAGCTACAGATAATCTATCATTCATTGCTCTTAAAGCTGATAATGATTTCCTACTAAGAGCATTGGCTACAATATTTGCTTTGCCTGGATGATAGTCAATGATGCAATCGTAATCTTTAATAAGCTCTATCCATCTTCTTTGCCTTAAGTTCAACTCTTTCTATGTAGGCAAATAGTTAAGACTTTTGTGATATGTGTAAATACAACATTTTTGTTCATATAAGTAATGCTTCCAAATCTTCAAAGCAAAGAAAATGGCTGCTAACTCTAAATCATGGGTTGGGTAGTTCCTTTCATGAGGTTTAAGTTGCCTAGAAGTATAAGCAACTACCTTTCTCTCTTGCATGAGTACAAATCCAAGCCCGTTATGTAAGGCATCACTATAGATCATGAAGTCTCTACTAGGTACAGGTTGTGTAAGAACAGGCACTTTAGTCAATATGGATTTTAGCTTCTCAAAGCTTTCCTAACATTTATCACTGCACACAAAATTTGCATTCTTTTGAAGTAACTTGGTCAAAGATGCTACGATTATGGAGAATCCCTTAACAAATCTTCTATAGTATCCTGCCAAACCTAAGAAACCCACAATCTCTGTAGCATTCCTAGGTGTCTTCCATTCTAGAATGGCTTCTATCTTCTTAGGATCAAGTCCAATCCCATCTACTGATATCACATGACCAATGAAAGAAACTTCATCAAGCCAAAATTCACATTTACTGAACTTGACATATAGTTGTTTATTCCTCAAAATCTGCAAAATAATTCTCAGATACTCATTATACTCTTCTCGGTTCTTAGAAATAAACTAAGATATCATCAATGAAGACTACCATAAATTGATCAAAGTAAGGATGAAAATACGAATCGTGCGATCCATAAAGGCTGCTGGAGCTTTTGTGAGTCCAAAAAGCATCACCAAAAATTCATAATGCCCATATCTTGTTCTAAAAGTTGTCTTCGAGACATCTACTTACTTTACTCTCAATTAGAAATACCCTGATTTCAAATCAGTCTTAGAGAAAACACCTGCACTTTTAAGCTGATCAAAAAGGTCATCAATTCTAGGCAGTGGAAATTTATTCTTCACAGCCACTTTATTCAATTGTCTGTAATCCACACATAACCCAAGAGACCCATCTTTATTTTTGACAAATAACACAGGTGCACCCCAAGGAGACACACTAGGGAATATAAAACCCTTCTCAAAAAGTTCTTACAGCTGAATTTTCAATTCCTTAAGTTTTGTGGGTGCCATCTGAAGTGGTGCAATGGATACTGGTGTTGTATCAGGTATCACATTAATAGAAAATTCAACTTCTCTTTCTGGTGGTAACCCTGACAACTCCTCAGGTGATACATCCTGGAAGTCACATACAGTTGGGATATCTTAAATTTTAGTATCATTATTTTTAACTTCAAGAAAACAAGGTAAGTAGGCTACACAGCCTTTTCTAGTAAGCCTTTTTGCTACAGTCGCTGATATAACATTGGAGAGAAAATTTAACCTTTTACCAATAACTGTGATCTCATCAATATTAACTTATCTAATAGTGATTCTTTTAAGATGAAAATATACCATTGCATGATGTCTAAATAGCTAGTCCATACTAAACATCACATCAAATTTATGGAAAGGTAGTTCAATCAAATCACCAGAAAATTTATAACTTTGTATTCTTAACAAAAAATTCTTGTAGACCTTATTTACCACCACACTATAACCCAAAGGATTTGTAACTAGAATATCATGTTTAAGAGTGTCAACAAGTAACCCCATATTTTCAGGCAATGGCATACATATATAAGAATGTGTAGATCTCAAAGATATCAAAAGTACCAGGAATAACCTTTGGGGCATCCTGGTTATCACAATCCCACATAACATATGCACAAGTTAGAGTACGGGCATTAGGTCCATCAACTATTTCTGATACGACCCTCTATCCACCAGCACTAGAACTAGCTCCCGTTCTTCTACCTCTGCCCCTCGGAGTTGTAGGAATTGGTCTCTCTGCTTGACTAACGATTTAATATCATCTACTAGGGCAATCTTTCTGAAAATGCTCCATAGATCCACATCGTAGGCATGCTCCCATCACCATCCGACATTGTCCACCATGTTTCTTCCTACAATAATCACATAAGGTAACTACCCCACTTCCTGACCCACCTGCTATACTAGTTACAGATGAGGCCGACTATCTTGCCCATCCATTGATCTCTGACTCTGTCTTGATTGGCGATAGAATGTCTGTGCTTGTGTTAGAGGGTGAGACCATGAACTCTTTTGCTTCTTATTGGCTAAGAAGGATGAACTAGATTGTCTCTGACTCCTCTTCTGTTGTCCCCTATTTCTCCATTTTTATTCATGAATATTAACCTTTCCAATCCTCAAGGTTGCTTTCAACAACTCTCCAAAATCCCTAATCTGTAGTGCAATAAGAAGTTTTTTAATGTCATGGTGGAGGCCTGCTTCAAATCTCTTACACTTATCTTCCCACGTAGGAATTAATCTCTCCACAAACATACTCAATCTATCAAAATCTTTCTCCTATTATGATATTGTCCTATACCCATGTTTCAAATGAAGGAATGCATCCCTCATATCATCCTTATAAGCCTCCCCTAAATATTTATCTGCAAATTGAGATGAAAAGTACTCCTAAGTAAGATCCTGTGGTGGCATAAGTCTTTTAATGGACTCCACCACTGATATGCTAGTCCTTGAAGAAGACCATCCACACACTCCAATCTCTCTTTTGGTGTGCAATGGAGAAGATAAAAAATTCTCTTTATCTTGATTAGCCAAAATTCAGCATCTAAAGCAGTAACTGATGACTCCTCTAGAAAATCCTCTGCTCCCAACCTCTTGGCTTTCTCTAATGTATGCTTCTGTAGTGGAAGAGGTGGATGTGGCTGTATAGGAAGTGTAGCAACCATATGTTGTTTCATATATTCCACCATAGTTTGGAAAAACTTTACTAGGATAGGAACTGGTTGACTAGTAAGTGGTGGTACGGACTATGTTGGCTGCCCCACCATGCCCCTATCTGTATCACTAGCTGAGGTATGACTTTTCTCCTCTCCCTCAGCAGCTCCTAGAGCGCCTGGTTCCACTCTTCAGTTTGTAACATACAGAAAGGGTGGATCGATATTAGAGTCACATCATATTGTCATATAATCCTTAATTTCGCAGGCACACAATTCACTTTTTCTTTATTTTCTTACTTATAGACCCAAAACTGCCTAAACTAAGCTTTGATACCACTAAATGTAACACCCCATACCCGATAATGGAATCGGTATATCGAGTGTTACCATATTCTTAAATACCTAATACTTCAAACCACAACATTTGCTACTTAAAACCTCATTATTCTAGCAATTACTATTAACTTTATAAAAATTTTAACATAATTTCCTCTATATTTACTTGAAACCTCTTGCAAGAAACTTCAATACAATTCTCATGCAAGCTACTCAATTATCCATCTCCATGTTAAACTCCTTGACAAAATAATTTATCCATCTTCTAATACATTTCAACTCATCTAAACTAAATTTCATACATAACTTTCATATATAATTCACAATAAAATCTTGTAATCCTTCACTTCTTTATGTTTACATACCATAAACAAAAGAAAAAATAACATTTTGTAGTACATCCACCTCCAAGTCTTCTGAGATCCTCTATGTGACTCTTGTCTTGTAGTAGATCCACCACATCTTTCTTCTAATTCTCCTCAAAACCTACACGCAGAAATAAAATCCAGCTATAGGCTTAGTGGTGTTTAAGCAATTCCATTTCTCATTCAATTCAATTCATTCAATCATAACATACATAATATATAATATTTTTCAAATATAAATATCTTCATTTATTTCCAAGCATAAATAGGCATTTAAAATCAAGTTATGAAATACAATCATGTATATATTTTAATAATTCATATCTAATTACACAATGATGAATAAATTGTACAATTTAATTTATATTCAATTACTATTTTCATTTGAAGTTCTTTAATGATTAATCATGTATATATTGCAATTGCCCTAAAGTAAAATCCAACGGAATTGTATTGTCGGGTCGGATAAGTGGGATTTTACAATATGGGATCGGGTCTCGGAACCATATAGTCTTTTTTTAATATTTGCATATTAAGATTGAGCTCTCAGAGCCGTGCAGTTCATAATACAAATCAAATATCTTACACCAGAACTGGGCTCTCGGAGCCATACAGTCCAGTAACATATATCATGACGCAATACTGTTAACTCCTTAATTGACATGCCAAGCTTATCACATTCTTCCAATTCCTATCTATTTTACTAGGGGCAAATCTAATTAAATTCCATTGAAATTTAATGATAAACACTCATAATATCCAATTCAAGCTATTCCATATTTGGGAAAAGTAAATGTCACCTCGTAATGTCTTTGTTTTTTCATTATTGGTTTTAATTTAGTCCACATAACATTCAAGACATATTCATCTTACCAACTAGTCAAAATAATATGTATATCAAATTTATCAAATTTCCAAATTCAACATATGTAAGTCAATTAGGGAAAATACAAATTATAAGTCCAAAATCCAAATTAATCACGTATACTACTGATCGCGGCTCGTCGTTTGATCCTAAAATCGATCCTTGGAAACCGGTCAAAAATAATAAATTCCAAGATTGTAGTATAGGATGCAACCTCGGGTCGTCTCTCTCTTAATCGGAACCTAATGAAATGGACCTAAGCTAGCCTATATGTCATAAAATGCAAGCGAAATTAGTAAGAA
>JAOTBA010000002.1:20132341-20146460 GCA_025629845.1 Erythroxylum squamatum | reverse complement strand
CTAAGTCAGTCCGATCCATCTCATCCTATGCCAAATTTACTATTTTACCCTTCCAGTAGGGGGTGGGATGTTACACTTGTAGAGGCTTGTTAAACACTACGAGTGTGGAAGGTTAAAGAAGTTTGAAAAATATGTACTTGTGAGCTTGGAGAGGCTCTTTAAAATATACTACTTCGATTTTTATAGTGAAATACTTAAGTTGAATACTTGAGGACTAGATGTAGGCTACATTATAAGCCGAACTAATATAAATCATCTATGTTATTCTCTTTCTCTCTCTTAATTTTTAAATTTTTGCATTATAGTGTGTGTGTTTAATTTGCATGAGGCTCCTTCACTTTTGGAATAGGCTCGTTCTGTTTTAATATGCAAGAGGTTTCTTTCATTAACAGGATCCTTTCGTTTTTAACAGGCTCCTTTTGTTTTTTTAACGGTAACAAACTCCTTTCGTTTTTTAATAGGATCATTTCATTTTTAACTTTAATAGGATCATCTTAGGTCATTTAACACCAACTTTGCAATAGTGACTCTGAGTAGCATCAGTTGTAGCATATCTAGCTCTACATATGCTTTTCATTTGTTTTCACATGTAGTATGGAATCCACAGTGATATGGTTTATTATGTTAAACAATTTCTTCTAATGTAAGCTAACATTATTGTATTTTACTATATTTGTACTTACGTGTGTGATAGGCCTCTGGTGCATAAGCATTATTGTAAGCTAACATTGTTAGGGGCATGTTGACTTATGTTTGTTACGTATGAGTAAGAAGGGGAATTCTGTTATCATTGAGTAATATATATATCAGAGGATAGGGAAGAATGGGGAGATCATTATTTTTTTACTCAAAGAAATCACAATGAGTTTGTTGGAGAGTTACACCCTCTCGAATTGGTGTTAAGAGAGATTCAGCCTCTCAAATTGCTGTTTACTTTCTTTTTTCACCAATTTCAACATTCTCAATACAATATAATATCAAGTATTCTACTATATTATTTTGTTCTGTCATTTCTTTACTGCTGGTTGTTCTCGGCTACTGTTCTATTGAAACCTAGGTTGCTTGTTTGGCTCTTGTTATTGCCGGATCTCATCATTTTTGGTATCAGAGCATAAATCGATTCTGATTTGTTATTCATGCCACATACAAGAATGATAGATAAGTTTGAAGCAATGGAGAAGAGGTTGGAAGAAAATATCATCAAACACATGTCCCAGTTAACCGAAACCTTGCTAGCCTACATGACCAAAACGGATGCACGTTTGACTGAGTTTGCTAATTGATTACCTGCTAACACTGAAACTGTATTTTCTGGCCACAACTCACCTTCAACCGAATCCGATAACCACCATGATCCCCCAACCCAAAACACCACACCCACAAATGACAAAAACCCTGAACAAAACCCACCCACCTACCACTGTTGTGAACATAAGGACTATTCCAGGAAGCTTGAAAGGTCACTCTTCTCGGGTGAGGACCCCCAGTCATGGGTGTTCCAAGTGGAAAGGTATTTCGCCGTGAATCATCTCACCGAGGCGCAGAAGTAGGAGGTAGCCGCCGTTTACTTCGAGGGCGAAGCTCTTTCTTGGCTTCGTTTTGAAGAAAAGTGGAGGAAATTTTTGACATGGGAAAAATTAAGAATCAGCACTTGATCAGATTTCCTGGAGGCACAACCAATATTCCTTATCAACCTTTCTTGTCTTTGAAACAAACCGACACGGTGCAGGAATACAGGGAGCAGTTTGAGGCCTTATCCATACCTCTGAATTTGGATGATGAGATATTGATGGCCATTTTTATGAACGGTCTGGTCCCTAAGATACGGGCTGAAGTAATTGTGCTTAATCCCACTGGGCTAGCTGAGACCATGGATACAGCCCAAAGAGTTGAGGCCCGCAGCTTTGTTCTATCTAACACAGATCCATGGAAGTGGACATCCACCAAAACGACATCACATATCAGTTCACCTACTACCCACACTCATTCAAACCATAAAACAAACACTGGGAACCAAAGCCTCAGAACCACAAATTATCAAACCCCACCGCAACATAGCACCACAAACCAAACATCCAAACATTCCTACACATCATCAGCATCTAGTGGATCCAACCGCGAGATCTCACGTGGTACTTTCAAATGGGTCACTGGAGCAGAGGCGCAAGCACGAAGAGAGAAAGGATTGTGTTTTAAATGTGACGAAAAATACCACCCTGGGCATATATGTAAGAATCGCCAGTTGCAGGTGCTGTTGGTTAATGATGACTCGGATGGGGAGGAAGCTCAGGAAATGGCTTCTACGCAAGCAGAGGGAGAGGAACCGACTATGGGTACTGTGGAGGTATCCCTAAATTATGTAGTGGGATTGACCTCACCAAAATCACTCCGATTGTTGGGAGAAGTCGCGAGATAGGAGGTAGTTGTGTTGATAGATAGTGGCGCATCCCACAACTTTATTTCGACCAGATTAGTGGAGGAGTTGGATTTGCCTAAATTGGCTACGGGAGGTTATGGGGTAGTGATGGGGACAGAAATGACGGTGGGGGGTGAAGGTTTGTGTAAAGGTGTGACAGTGAGATTGCAGGAGCTTGTGGTGGTAGAGGATTTTTTACCTCTTGAATTGGGCAGTTCCGATGTAATTTTAGGGATGAAATGGCTTACAACCTTGGGGGAAACAAGTAATAATTGGCAAGAGCTCACGATGAGAGTGAAGGTGGGAAGTAGTGAGGTGCTTTTGCATGGTGACCCAGCTTTATGCAAGTCAACCGTGTCCCTCAAGTCCCTGTGGAAAGTATGTCAGGCTGAAGGTCAGGGAGTCTAGGTTGAATTGGGCCAGTTGCAAGCTGAGGCAGGGCATACGGAGGAAGCGGTGGAACCAGCAGTCCAGTCTCTTTTGAATGAGTTTGAAGATGTGTTCAACATGCCTATGGGATTACCACCCATAAGGGAGAAGGAACATGACATCGTCTTAAAAGAGGGCACTGAACCAATTAATGTGCATCCATATCGGTACCCGCACCGTAAGAAGTCAGAGATTGAAAAACTTGTTAGTGAAATGATGGTAGTCGGTATTATTTAGGAGAGTGGGAGCCCGTTTTCAAGCCCGATATTGCTGGTTAAAAAGAAGGACGGTAGTTGGCGATTCTGTGTGGACTATCGCGCCTTGAATAAGGCTACAATTCCGGATAGGTTTCCTATTCTGACCATCGATGAGTTACTTGACGAGTTGCATGGAGCGCAGTTTTTCTCTAAGCTGGATTTAAAATCAAGTTATTACCAGATTCATGTAAAGGCTGAGGATGTACCAAAAATAACATTTCAAACTCACGAGGGGCACTATGAGTTCTTGGTTATGCCTTTCGGTCTAACCAATGCGCCAGCGACTTTTCAATCCTGAATGAACTCTATTTTCTGGAGTATGTTGCGCAAATATGTATTGGTGTTCTTTGACGACATCCTGGTGTATAGTTCTTCATTGGAAGCTCTCTTAGAACACCTCCGAGAGGTACTTTTTTTGCTTCATACTCATAAGTTGTATGCTAACCGAAAAAAATGTCACTTTGGCAAAAAGCAGGTTGAATATTTGGGGCATGTAATTTCTAGTGAGGGAGTTGCAGCTGATCAGGAGAAAATTAAAGCCATGACAAGTTAGCCATTTCCGCAGAATCTTAAAAGGCTCTGTGGATTCTTGGGATTAACCGGGTACTACCGTCGATTCGTTAAAGATTATGGCAAGATAGCCTTGCCGCTCACGCAACTCCTGAAAAAAGATAGTTTCAATTGGACGAAAGAAGCTACAATTGCTTTTGAGAAACTGAAAGCAACTATGACGAAGGTGCCGATTCTTGCTCTACCCAATTTTGCCGAACCCTTTACACTAGAAACTGATGCTTCAGGGACTGGATTGAGGGTCGTTTTAATGCAAAATACGCACCCTATAACATACTACAGTCAAGCTTTAACAGGTAGGGCTCAATTTAAATCAGTTTATGAAAAGGAGCTTATGGCGATTGTCTTCGCAATCCAGAAGTGGCGTCATTACTTGCTTGGGAGGAAGTTCACGGTGCGGACTAATCAAAGTAGCCTTAAATTCCTTTTGGAGCAAAGGCTAGTGTCTATAGAGTACCAAAAGTGACTATCCAAACTATTGGGATTTGAGTTTGACATCCAGTACAACCTAGGGGTGCAAAATCGAGTGGCTGATGCCTTGTTCTCGTGTTCATGAAGACCAAGTGAAGGAGAAGACATTGCATGCCATAATAGTGGCAGGGGTCCTCGACTTAGCTGGAATTTCTAAAAAAGTCCAGCAAGATCCCAAGTGCGCAACCATTATCGAAATGTTGAAGAAAGATCCGAGTGCCAAGCCAGGATGGAGTTTAATACAGGGACAGCTGCGGTGGAAGGGAAGGCTAGTTTTACCCCAAGATCTGAAACTTATTAATGTTATATTGAAAGAATACCACAGCAGTGTGCTTGGGGGTCATTCAGGATTTTTAAAACATACAAGCGAATTGCCTCTGAATTGTTTTGGGAGGGAATGAAAAAAGATATGCAGGAGTTTGTGACAAAATGTTCCATTTGTCAGCAAAACAAGTATCTTACTTTGTCTCCTATTGGGCTGCTCCAACTCCTGCCCATTCTGGAAGCCGTTTGGGAAGACATCTCGATGAATTTCATTGAGGGACTTTTGAACTCACATGGGTTTAATGCTATCATGGTTGTGGATCAGTTAATAAAATACAATCATTTTGTGCCCTTGAAACACCCTTTCATGGCAGCTAAGGTTGCGAATATTTTTGTGCAGAATGTGGTTCGCCTACATGAATTTCCTCGGTTCATTGTCTCCAATCGAGACAAAATTTTCATTAGCCATTTCTGGACTGAACTTTTCAGATTGCAAGGCACTGTTTTGCGTCGGAGCACCACGTACCATCCACAATTAGATGGCCAAACCGAAGTGGTAAACCGTTGCGTGGAAACTTATTTGCGATGCTTTACGAATATGAAACCTAAGACTTGGCAGCAGTGGGTTGCTTGAGCTGAATTATGGCATAACAGTAGCAGTGTATGGTCGTGACCCCCCGCTTATAATACACTATGGCTCAACCTTGACTCCTATTTCGGAATTGGAGGGCCAACTTTAGGCTAGAGATAGAGTGTTGGATGAGTTAAAGGACCATTTGTTGATCGCCCAGAACAGGATGAAGAAAGCTGTTGATTTGAAGCGACGTGATGTCGAATTTGCAGTAGGAGATTTGGTGTACCTCAAACTTCGACCTTATCGGTCTAAGTCATTGGCACGGAAATAGAATGAAAAGTTGTCTCCTCGTTATTTCGGGCCTTATGAAGTGGTGCAGAGAATAGGACCTGTAGCTTATAAACTCAAACTCCCAGAAACTTCATGTGTCCATCCTACATTTCATGTCTCTCAACTTCGGGCGACTTTAGGAGTTGACACTCCTTGCCAGGAATTACCCCCATTTTTGACTACGGATTTAGAATGGAATGTGGAACCGGAAGCAGTGCTGAATGTGCGCTCTGGAAGTGGAGGCTCCGGAATAGAAGTGTTGATTGCTTGGAAGCACTTGCTGCGTTTTGAGGCTACTTAGGAACCCTCTGATTTGATCAACCAGTAGTTTCCAGCTTTCAACCTTGAGGACAAGGTTCGTCTTCTTGGGGAAGGTATTGATAGGCCTCTGGTGCATAAGCATTATTGTAGACGCAAGAAGAGGAGCGTGGGGCTAGAGAAGGTGGGCCAATGACGTGAGATGGAGGGAAGTTTGTTAGGGGCATGCTGACTTGTGTTTGTTACGTACGAGTAAGAAGGGGAATTCTGTTATCATTGAGTAATATATATATCAGAGGATAGGGAAGAATGGGGAGATCATTATTTTTTTACTCAAAGAAATCACAATGAGTTTGTTGGAGAGCTGCACCCTCTCGAATTGGTGTTAGGAGAGATTCAGCCTCAAATTGTTGTTTACTTTCTTTTGTCAACAATTTCAACATTATCAATACAATATAATATCAAGTATTCTACTCTATTATTCTGTTCTATCATTTCTTTACTGTTGGTTGTTCTCGGCTACTGTTCTATTGAAACCCAGGTTGCTTGTTTGGCTCTTGTTATTGCCGGATCTCATCAGAGTGTTAGAAGTAGTTGTGGTGGTTTTGGTATTTTGGTTTGGGATGATTGAGTTAGAAGAGGCAGAGCTTCAGTTGTTGGAAGCTGGGTGGGTACTGTAAAGTGGGTTTTGGCTTTGGCTTTGGGTGTTGGTTTGAGAATTGAGTGGATTTGGATTTAAGTTCTTGTAAGTGGTCCAAGAAACTGTTTTGAACTCGATTTTGGTTGGAATAAAGGGAGCCATCTGGGGTTATGATTAGGCTGCAGCATACAATTCTTCATTTCAATTCGGGTGGCCACCTCCATAGTCTCCTTTAGGTCTTTCGGGCTCAATAAGAGAAGTTCAACCCTCACCTGCTCCAAAAGCCCATTAACAAAGACAGCAAATAGTGTGGCCTCATCCAGCTAGCCCATCGAAGCTACTAGTAATTCAAATTGTGCCTGAAATTCAACAACTAACCCAGTCTGTTGTAATGCAAACAGACGGTGCAATAATGTCCCATAGGCTGGTCCAAGGAAACGCTGAAGTAGTTGCGTCTTCAGTTGGTCCCAGGTGGTGAAGGTGGTGGCTCGTTCTTCAAATCTTAGCCAAGCCTGGGCTTCTCCTTCGAAGCAAATCCCTGCAGCTTCAATTTTCTCTGCTTTAGTCAACTAGTTTAGTGTAAAATATCGCTCTGCCCCGAAAAACCTACGCATCTGAATCGACTCCATTAAAGACCAGTAACTCCAGCTTCCTCGGTAATTTATCCTTGTTCCAAGAATGGTTGGTTTGAGGGGTTGAATAGGTTTCGGGATTTGTGCTTGGGTCTAACATGGGTGTGTTAGATGGTGGATGTCCAGTATGGGTATTAGGATCTAGTGGATTGGGATTATCGGGGTTGGCTGCCGCCAAGCTCGATTCACCTTGAGCTCCAGGTCCCGCCCCCAAGTGTTGCTTAGAAATGCCTTCGATGCGTTGGGTGAATGCAAGGAATGAAACGTTCCACTTCGCTTTCATCTCAGTCATTTGTTTCTTAATCTCTGGAATTTCTGTGATATCTTTTTCAATCGAAGCTATTCTATTTTCCATCCTTGTTCTTGGCATCAACAAAAGGAATCGGAACTGCTCTGATGCCAAAGTGATAGGACTCGTTGTAGATCAAACAACATAAGGTAAATAGAGAATTAATGGAGAAGAAGTTCATTAATAACGAGAATGTCACCAATACTGCCCAACAGCACTTACGAGGAGCTGTGAACCTCTACTAATCTCTATAGAGACCTAAGATAAGAAAAATGACCATCCCCTCTCTTTCCTTCCCTAGAGTATATATATGACTTATAGTAACAGATTCCTCTCACAAAGATGACATGGCAGCAGCACTTACACCTATACAGACGCAATAACAACTTATCATGACAAAAATAACAACTTCAACAAACTCACACGGACTCCAGCTCATAAAGGAGCCAATATGACAAATCCTTCACAACCCTGGGCCTCCCAACTTTCCCTTCCTTCTCCTATAGACCAATGGGAGCTTATCAAACTTATAAAAGATTGGCGTAACAAATTTATTGGCCTTCCATGTATAAGACAGTAGAAAACTAAGTTCTTCTTACCAAGTTTGCCAACGAGTAAAAGTTGACACTTTGACACCAACCAAACTCCTACAGCCACTACCCATTCCATGTCAGGTATGGGATAATATAACAATTGATTTAACCAAGGCTCTTCCACCTTCTAATTGCAAGCATACTATTTTGGTCGTCATTGATAAATTAAGCAAGTCGGCACATTTTTTTACTCTATCCCATCCTTTTACTGCGAAATTATTAGCTGAGAAGTTTTTTGAGGGGGTCGTTAAATTACATAGAATGTCAGGGTCCATCATTAGTGATCGAGACCCAGTTTTCACTAGCCATTTTTGGTAAGATTTCTTTAAACTATCAGGAACGCAATTGAAGATGAGCTTCGCATATCACCCTCAAACAGATGGTCAATCAGAAGCAGTAAACCGCTGTGTGAAAAAATATCTTTGGTGCTTTGTTCATTGTTAACCAAGCAAATGGCATTCTCTCTTGCCTTGGGCTGAATTTTGGTACAACACCATCCATCAGGATGAATTCCTTTCAAGCTCTTTATGGTCATCCACCACTGACAATTCCGCATTATCATGAAGGAACCTCCTCAATCCATGAAGTTGATCAAAGCCTGGTTGTTAGAGATGCCTTACTACAACGGCTAAAGAATAATCTAAACATTGCCAATAATCGCATGAAACAAAGGATGGATTCAAAGAGTAGGGATATAGAGTTTGCATGAGGAGATATGATGTTTCTCAAACTCTATCCTTATCACCAATGATCAGTGTTTAAATAGGCCTACCAAAAGCTTGCAAATTGATTTTACAGGTCGTATCACGTGAGTCACGTATAGGCTTATGCTTCCTCCTAGTTCTTGCATACATTCAGTCTTTCACATGTCACTGCCCAAGAAGCATGTGGGTGAGGATCAAATTTTCAGTTATGTCTTGACGCGATTTCATCTTAGAGCCAGAAGCAATTTTGAACTCACGGTGGGTAAAACGAGGGTCAAAGTTTGTGGAGGAAAACTTAGTTAAGTGGAAGAGGTTGCTAGCAGAAGATACCACTTGGGAAAATTCTCAGGATATGCAAGATCGATTCATGAACCTTGAGGACAAGGTTCAGCTAGAAGGGGAGGGTAATGATACGCCTAAAACGTCCTTAAGGATGCCACGAAATAATCCAAAATATTTGGCCACTATGGAGTACATGTGCAGAGAGCTAAAGGCTTGGTCTTGAATTGATAAGGATTGTTATCTTGAGTTGATAAGGTTTGCTATCTTGAATTGATAAGGTTTGATAAAGTCATAAGTTAAATGCTTGCTAAAGATTAGGTCTAAAAGTATTTATTTAAATTCAAAAATATTGTTGTTGATAGCGATTGGGTATTTTCACTATTTTTTGAGATCTTAACTTTTAGAAAAAATAGTTATGTTTCCTATGTATTTATTCTCATTCAATGGAATAAAAAGGCAAGCATATTCAACAAAATTTATATATGTAGAAATCATTTTTATTTCTTAAAAGTTTTGATTGGGACCTATGAACAAGTTGATCTAGTTTTTCCAATAACTTCATAGTCTTTCCTGTGGAATAGCAGTCACACCCTTTCTCATCCCACTTTGTAGTTCCACCCATTTTCCTTTCCATTCAAACTTTATGGTTCCTTTATTATAGTTGCATAGAAACAATGAATCACTAATACCATATCCACTCTTATAATACTGTTACTAAAGCATCAGTAGAAAAATGACTCCCACTCATTAATCAACAAAAATCCTTACAAACCTTTTGACAACTGAGATGCATTCCACCAACCACAACAATCTCTATCATATGGTCGTGTTCTTTGAGATGGCAAACAAGTAACTCAAACAAATGAGTGAAGTCCTTCCCAATCAATTCCACCTTCTCCTGTTGCTCTCTACTCAACTCGGATACACTAGCTGCTATTTGATAACATTATGGAGAACATACCTATGTCATTGCCTCATCATAGCAAACAGAATTGACAAGTTGATATAGTTTTTCCAACAACTTCATGTAGCAAATAGAATTGTGGTAAATCGAAGCATACTAAATAGTTGCTAGAAACTTCACGGTCAACCAACAAAAGGACGTGGAAGTAAACAAATGGGTTCCACTAGGCCACAAGCAAATTATGTCAGAAACTATAGATGCACCTGTGTCTGAAGAATCAACAACTGATGGTTGTCTTTCCAAAGAAGAAGTAAACTCTATGACATCTTTTGTCTCGACTTGAGTCTAACAGTCAACTGTTGCTTCCTTTAATTTTGCCAAATTAGGTACTGCTTTTACTGCTAATTCTGAAACTCATAACAATCCATGGTTTATAGATTCTAAAGCATCAGATCATATGATCTTTTGAATTACATTCCATGTTCAGCCAAAGATAAAGTCTATATTCCATAAGGTTCTTTATCTCCTATATATGGAAGAGATTTTGTTAATTGTACTCCTTCCATTAAACTATCATCAGCTCTTCATGTCCCTAATTTTCCTAACAATCTATTATTTGTTAATTCCCTTACCAATGAACTGAATTTTAAAGTAGAATTCTATCCTACTTATTGTGCATTTCAGGACTGAGCACAGGGAAGAAGACTAGCTATGTAGATTGCAAGATGGTTTATCTTCTAAGACTCCATCCATGATAGGAGATCCAATGTTCGCTAACCAACAGTTGATTCAACTCCATAGTAAATTAGGAAACCCATCTTTTAATGTTTTAGAAAAATTATTCCCAAAGTTGTTTAAACAATACAATTTAAATTTATTGTTTTGTAATGCTTGTGAATTTGCCACATAAACAAGACATTCTGATCCTTAATTAGTAATAAGAGTCATGGTCCCTTTATGAATATCGAAATCAATGTGTGGGGTTCTACTTAAACAGTTTTCTTGTTTGGTTATAGATGGTTTGTCACCTTTATAAACTGTTGTACTAGGATGACATGGGTTTACTTGTTACAAGCTAAGAATGAGGTCTTTTCTTCTTTTAAATCTCTCCATGAAATGATTTGCACAAAATTTGATGTTAAGGCTAAGATTAGAGCACTAATAATGGCACAAAGTACATGGAAGGTATTCTTCGTGACTATTTTGATTCATATGAATTATTGCACCAGACTAGTTTTGTTAATGCAAATACCCAAAATGGACATCCTGAAAGAAAGAATCGACACTTATTATAAGTGGCTAGAGCCCTCATGTTCACTATAAATGTCACAAAAGTCCATTGCAGTGATGTAGTACTTTCCACCACTTAATAGAATGCCTCTAAAAACACTAAGCTTTAAAAATCCTTTGGAAATGATGCAAGACAAATTCTTACATTGTACCTCCAAAATTATTTGGTTGTGTATGTTTTGTTCACAAGAAAATGCTGGCAACTTAGATCTTTGTGCTCTTAAATATATCTTTGTTGGGTGTTTGAAGGTCAAAAAGGTTATAAATGTTTTTTCCAAAAATTAATAGATTTCATTATAAGAATATATATACAATAATAGATTTGATTATAAGATTATATATACAATCTAGAGGACAAAACTAGTATAATCCATAGAATCTAGATTACAGAGATTTATGGTTCCTAGTTATTGTCTACGTCATGAGATCAAGGGAAACTTGCAAAACCACTTACTCCAGTATTACTCCAATCTCCATCTGCTCTTCATGCTACTTGTCAGATTTGTAGCTATTCCTCTGGCTAACATCGCCAATCTGCAGTGTAGGAAGATGACCTGAAAAACCATCTCACTGCTTCTACTTTCTTGTTTGAATACTCTGCAATTGCGCTCTTTCCATATGTAGTACACCAAGGCTGCCCAACTTAACCTGATAGCTTTGAGATCAGTCACATTATGCAATCTAATTTTCTCTAGCCAAGCACTAGTTGTACTCCAAGAATCTGTTGGTCGGGCCACGTTGAGTATATTCTGCATCCGATCCTAGACTTGTCTGGTATACCTGCATCTAATCATGAGGTGTTCCAAACTCTCCAGTTCCGCATTACATAACTCACTGTTCAAATTGCTAATGGAGAACCTGATCTTATCCTCTAAGCAACCCTCCATTGATTCCCATCCATAAGATGAATGAATGAGCTAGATTAAGATCACTATCTCATACTAAGGCTGCCCACTCTTGCCTTGTGCTCTGTGTAGCCTGTAACAGTGCTTTACAGGCTTTTGTGTTGAACTTCCTTGAGTTATCTGCTAGCCACTAAATTTCATCCTGCTCTCCTTCCTAACATCGAGGCAACTCTTCCATTATGAAACTGGCACTCCTACTATTGTGGAAGGGCCATATCCACTGATTAGTTCGAATAAGCATACTTACTTTAAGAGTTGGATTCACCACCAATTTCAAGTCCTGTACCTCCTCCACCTTATATAGAGGACCTTTACAGTGCCAATTATCATACCAACAAGACGTGCTTTCTCCATGCCCAATCCTATAGAACACCTGATTCTGCATCCATTATCTGGTCTCTAGAATTTCTCTGAGAGTGCTTGACATATCTTGCCTTAACTGTAGGATTCAGATACTCTTGTGCTTAATAAATACATTGTGTATCCATTTCACCCATAAATCCTCCTTTTTGTAGCACAACCACCACACATCCCCCCCCCCCCTTACTCACCCTATGATTCATCCTTGCAGAATGGACGCCCAATCCCCCCTATTGCTTAGATCTACAAATTTTGTCCCAACTGATCTTCGCTTTGCTTCTACCTTGGTTTAAGTAGTTCCACAAGAAATCCCTAAGCCTCCTGTCAATTTCCTTAAGGATACTTTTGGGAATGGATAAATGGTTGATCCAATAAGTGGTAAGATTGCACCGTATTGTCTTAATTAGCTGTAGCCTGCCTCCATAGCTAAGAAACTGATTGCTCCATTGGTTGATTCTGCCATGAATTAAGTCCAACAGAGGTTTACAATCCACAACATTGATTCTTCTTTGAGAAATTGGTACCCCTAGGTATTTAAAGGGTAGTTGCCCTTGTGTTAATCCCATCTCGATAGCTGTAGATGCTACCTCTCTACTTGAGTTACAAGTTAAATAGAAACAACTCTTCAGAGGGTTGCATCTTAAACCTGAAATCTCTTGGAATTCCTTCATTGCTTATAAATGTTATCGTCCACCGAATCAAAAAATTGTTTTGTGAGTATAGATGTCACCTTTAAGGAATTAGAGTCCTACTTTGCTCCATTCCAATCACCTCCTCAGTGGGAGAACAGGGAAAAAGATTAGTCACCAAATCATTATGGGCCTATGCAAATTCTTAATCCAATCATTAGTAGTGAGAAGAAAAACCTAAAGATGGAAAGCTTGATAAGTCAAATTTGAAAACATATACTCGGAGAAAACATATAGATAAAGCTATTGAACATGTTCTACCTAGTCAAACGTGGTCTCTAAATTCAACTCCAGTGGAATCATCCGATCATAAAAGGTGTTCACGCTTGCACTAAACATCCTATATCTAACTTTGTTTCATATGATTCACTATCTCCTTCTTATAGAGCCTTTGTAGTGTTGTTGTCTTCTGTTTCTATCCCACAAGATTGGCACGAAATTCTTAGTGAAACTAAATGGAAAGAAGCCATGGTAGATGAACACAATTAGAATTCTTTTGTCTTGTGTAGCTAATCTTGGTTTGGATTTACAAAAACTTGATATTGATGCATTTTTGCATGGGGAGTTAAAAGAATAAGTCTATATGGAAATTCCCCCTAAATTTAACACTAAGAAAGTTAATGAAAGGTTTGTCGATTGAAGAAGGCACCATATGGATTAAAGAAGTATCCGTACGACATGGTTTGATAGGTTTAGGAAAACTATGAGCCGTTTTGAGTATCATCAAAGCAATACTAATCATAACTCATTTATTAAACAATGCAATGATAAGACCATATACTTGCTATCGATATTGATGATACAGTACCAACAGGGGATAATATGGAGGAAATGATTCAATTGAAAAGATGTCTAGCTCAAGAATTTGAGATTAAAGACTTAGGCAAACTGCATTATTTCCTTGGAATTCAAGTCACCAAAATTGATAAATGAATATTTATCTCCCTGAGAAAATAGATTTTAGATCTTCTTGAAGAAACTGCCCTGCTAGGTTGCAAACCAACATATTCTCCGATTGAAGCTAATCATAAATTATGAGGAGCTGGTAAATCAGTTGACATTGGTAGCTATCAACGACTAGTTGGAAGGTCGATTTATACTAGATTTGATAACAAAATATTTATCTCCCTGAAGAAATATGTTTTGGATTTTCTCGAAGAAACTGCCATGCTAGGTTGTAAACCAATTGTTAAGATAAAATGCCCTCGGATCGGATACCGGTTGAATTTAATAGCCCGACAAATAATAACGAAAATAAAGAG
>JAOTBA010000002.1:20113737-20125141 GCA_025629845.1 Erythroxylum squamatum | reverse complement strand
ATTTCAGCATCTAAAAGCAAACAGAAGAATGTGCAAAAGATTACGAGTTCAGTAACATACAGAATCGGGATCAGCGCAAAACAGTTGAACAGATCGATCGACGAACTCGTCCCACGAAGTTATGTAAACCATTGGAGTTGCGGCTGCGGGACAGAGGAGTAGAGTTCATATCAAAACTAGTAAAAAAACAAAGAAGAAAACAATCATAGAATCTAACCATGGCTTGAGCTCGACGCGAGGCCCTTCTGGAGAAAACGAGGGAGAAAATGAGAGAGACGATCTGAGAGAAACGAGGGAGAAGAGACGAAACAGTCGGCTGGAGGTTTTGTTTAAGACCCAAGAGGAGAACAGACCCAAGAGGAGAAGAGACGGTATTTGATGTTATTTACGTAAGTGACGGAACTAAACAGAGAAATGGCTTCCCGAAAAGCTATAATTTGGGGCTTTTCTAAAAAGCTCCAAATTTTAGCTTTTGGAAAAGCTGTATTTGAGCTTTTAAAAAAGCTATTTCTACCTCAAAAGTGCTTTTAAAATTTACAGCCAAACACCTATTTTTTCTTTAAAATAGCTTTTGCGGTAGACAAAAGTACTTTTAGACTCTCCAAAAGCTGAACCAAACACACATTGAGTGCCTAATTTATAACAGTAGCTTACTTAACAATCGCTTATTAAGGTTTTGTTTCTTTTTTTTTTCAGTTTTCTGGTTTTTTTTTTCAAATTCATATTTAAAAAAGGTCAATTTGTTGGCCTTTTTAGTTTTTAATTTTGGTTCAAAAATTACGAAAATTATAAATTATAAGAAGTGGTATTTGTTTTTTGTTTCTGTTTTTCATAATACTGAATAAATAATTATTTAATATATTAATTTTAACAAGAATTATAAATAATTTAATATTAAGAAAAATTATGAACAATTTAATTTTACTTAATAATTTAATTTATTTTTGTAATTAAATTAAATAAATTAACTTTAATAATTATTAATAAATACAATTAAATTTAAAATATATAAATTTCGATAACATTTAATTTAATAATTAAAATATATTTAAATGAGGATTAGCTTATAAATAAAAGTAAAATTTTATTATTTATTTTAACAAAATATATAAAATGTTAAAATAAATTTAGTTAACTAAAAATAATTTAAGTTTAAGTTTTATCTAATAAGGAATGGATATATGAAAATATAACTATATTTGACATTAACAAGTTTTTATTCGAAAAAAATTGAAAATTAAAAATTAAAAATTAAAAATAAAAATGGAAAACTAAAAAAATTGTAAACCAAGATAACAAAACCTGTACCACTTCAGATTTTGACCAACTTTGCTGGCTACTCATAATCATAAGTACAACATATAACCTACGAGCAGCGTTATGTTTTGATCCGGAGGACCTGTTCTCTACTCATGATTGTTTACTGAATTGTACCCAAATTAGGAATTTACTTTTAAGTTTTCTACATAACCTGAATTGAACCCAAATAATTAATATTGACTCCACTCTTTATATGCTCGAGTTGAGACTTGCACTTCTAGGGCATGGAGGGAGACCTTTTTCGCTTATCAGGAATATCAATAATACAACTTATTCATTGCGCAAGCCAATGTTTTTTTTTTTTTTTTGGGCTAAAAGGGAAACTAAAAAGAACTACACAAACAAAAGAGGCCGAAACTCGCGGAGGCCTCGTCGATATAAGGCGCCATACTGGTCCTGACAAAGCTGCTCTTGGATAATCACCGGGGGTCCTGTAGGAGACACAGTGCCGGGGAGAACGTTGCTGCCAAAGAAGCCAGCCGGTCTGCACACTGATTGTGCAAGCCAATATTAATACGTGGAAAATGCGAATGAAGTGACAATTAATAGTAGTAACAGATTGACTGTCAGTTAAAGGAATAAGGATTAAAAAAATGTCAATTTTAAAGTTAATTATACGAGTAAACATAAATAATTATTATTATAATTATTATGCGTAAAAATAAAATTTTTATATTAATTTTAAATTATTAAATCAAGATTTCAAATATTAATTACAATGAGAAACTTAAATTATTTTATAATTTTAAAAATCCAGTATACGACTTTGTTGTAGGGCCCTTGCATTAAGACACCAAAGCCTGACGAAGACAAGGACGGAGAGATCCAATAAGATAGGAAGTGAAGGATTCAAAACCAAAGGGTAATTCCACTTTTCTTTCTGTTACAGCTATATTTCACTACTTAAATATACAAATAGGACAGATAACTGCATCAAGCTATTGCCTGATGTCCATTAGGCTTCACTACGTATTATTTGAATACGCATACCAAATATAAATACAGTAGGTGACTTCCTTTGCTTTAATACCATACATCACTCGTCCCTACATAAAACTAGTAAGCTACTATAAGTACAACATTCGTATTAACACTAAATGATCTGGACACAACCAACGGAGACACCAATTTGAGGAAGCTTAATGATACCACTATATATAGGCAGCTGGGGAATTAATTAGAGATATAGGCAACCCTTGTCTTTTAGGCACCATCATCATCAAGATTGTTGACCCTTTCACACTCGTCTATCCACTCGCTATATCTGCACACAGCAATCAGGTATAACTTGTATGTGACGCGAGAACGAGATAGAGGAAGAGAGTTAAAAGCTTATGATGAGTTGCACTTACATGTCAATCGGTTCAGTCAAAGCTGCAAAACAATTATAAAAAAAATGGTATGAGTCGAACGGTAGAACAACAGAGGAAACTAGTAATTAAGCTAACAGTAATAAAACCAAACCCAATATAGCAATTGGGATTTTTCAAAAAATAAAATATAGGTCAAAGGGACAATTGACTATGAGGATCACCAATGTTGACTGATTCAGTGAGGAGAAACATTAAACCAGATATTATTAAAGAAAAATGCGCATATTTACTAATGGCCAAAAGCCACACAAGAATTATATACAGTCCTAATATGTTACTGAATTTTCAAGCGTATCAGTATCATGCTCACCTTCACTCCTCTACTCACTTCTATCAAAAAAGGTGTCCTTGTATTTCACCCATATCAAGAATAGGAGGAGAATATGCATGATGACCTCAAGTTTCACCCACAAAAATCTAGGCGACAAACTTACAAACAGCTTCTCTGATGGAAGAAAAAACCAATTTTATGTTTACTGCAATCATTTACCATCCAAGAACAAACTCACTTTTCTCCACTCTTAAATTCCAACTTGTAATAACACCTCACATAAGATTTCATAAATAAATCCTTGTGGTGAAACTGAATTGAATAGTTAACAAAGAGAAGATTGATTTTGCTTCAACAAGTGGGTTTGACAACAGCAGCTATGTGTTAGGAAGGTGAAGACAAAATCCTTTGTATTTTGCTCGAGGAATAAACTTTTTATCTACTTTGACAAATATCAGATTCCAGGCATAATCTTTCTACAAAATAAGTTCAGCTTGCTGTTTCTTTTGAATAATTTTCCCCAATCAAATTGCATGTAAGCTCCTTTGACTCTTAAGTCAAATCTACATCATAAACTATTGCCAACACTAACACCAGAAGAGTCAAAGATAAAGACACTACAGGTTTGGAACAAATGCAACATTTCCTATTGTACTCTGGACAGTTCAAGTTGTGCCCCATCAAAATTTTCATATTAAGATGTAATATCAGATTACATATATACCTGTGATAGTTGTGCTGAAGCTCTCTTGGCATATCCCGCACACAGCTTCACCAATTAAGTTCTTCATATCACTGAAACCAATAATATGTCAGAAGTTAGAATAAAACAAGATGGCCAACAATCTTTTTTTTTTGGTAAATAATGGCCAACAATCTTTGCAAACATCTAATTAATGCTTTTTGTTCCTACTCAGCCATGCATCCAAAAAGTGTATAAAAAATTATGTGCAACAAATATGAAAACATCTTCCATCCTTGAGGGAATTGCTATCTAGAGATTCAAAAACAAATCAATGTGATTCAGATCTAAATATATACAGGATTCCCAAAATTATTCCTAGAAGGTAGATCTAAAAGAATCAAAGAAATACGGATGAATATATAAGAACTTAATTGTATGAATTAAGTGAACAGAAAAGTCAACATTGCTATTACAAGAATTGCAAACCTTTACGGGAATCCAATATTCTTGCAGAATTTATAGCTGGACAATTAAAGAGTAGAGTTTCTTTTCAGAAAGCAAACAAAAAGGCTATTGAATTAACTGAACAAGCAGATATAAAAGGAATTTGAGTACAAATTGTGGGATGTCTTGATGGAAAGAAAATTACAGGCGTTAATATCAGAAAGCACCCACTGCTAAATACAAAACACATTTCTAACATTACTATCTATGGAAGAACTAGAACTGCAGAAGGTTCCATAATCAGATCAATCATTCAAGGGCAGCCACGGATAGTGACAAAGGGGCCACCACCTTAGTATTTACCACCTTCCATGCCTATAATGCACTCATGTGGGGTCAGAAATCTCATAATTAACAAAGGTGAACTGATGCTTACATTCGACACTCAACACTCGTGCCATGATTACAGAAGGGGCAACTGAAAACGGTGTCGAGCTTGTCCATTCTCTTTTTAGGTGGGGGCTTTGCTCTGGACTTCCTCTTTCCCATGTCTCAACTCCTATAATACAAATACTATAGTGAGCGTTAAAACGTCTTGACTAATACTTCAAAGAGAAGACCACACAAACCCTTCGCCTTTACAAAAACATGAATATGCTAATAACGAACAAGGGAATAAAAACACAGAGAAAGGGGAAATTTTGCTACTTACCAACAGGGTATAAAAACACAAAGAAAGGGGGGATTTTAAGCATGTAACTTGACAATATGCAGATTAAGATTTGCAGCGTCCTGCAGGAGTGACAAGGCTTTGAATTTGCATTTAAGAAGACAATGATTAAATACGTATAAAATTCCCATCCCCTTTCCTCCAACTATCTGTTAGGTTTTCTTTTCGCGTCCAAACCAAAAACAAAGAAAAACAATCCTTCATGAATCCTCTCAAGTTTTGACTAAAACCATAAAGCGGATTACTTTAATCATCGAACATCGATAAGGAAAAAAAGAAAAAAGAAAACACCGACCCGATCTTAGAACTCTTCCACAAGAAATTTAAATAAGTGATTGAAACAAAAGCTCAATTAATCGGCAAAATTGAGGGAAACAGAGAAAGAGAAGAGTTTTTGATTGATTGGGGAAGAAAGGTACCTGGAATTGAACCTAGTTCTCGAACGAGTTGGAAGTCGAAACCCTAATGGCTATATATATTTTCTTTTTTGTTCGGTAAACAAACCCTAATTGCTACTATTTGATTAAGAAAGTGCCTGTCTCCAGGAGAGAGAGAGAGTAACGCCCAACTCAAAAACAAATCGTATGGCATTCAACTCTAGGAGAGGACTTCCATACGTTGTTGCCTGTTGGTCGGCAACTGGCGCTAAAATAATAAGTCAATATTAAATATCCTTAATTGTTAATAAAAATATATATCTTTAAATAGGTGCATATATTTTGATACCTGTAAAAGCTTTTAAAATTAAATTAATCTTGAGAAAATTAGTGAAATAATTCAGATTTTACTTAAATATATACAATTAAATTAATTTTAAGATAGAAGGTAATTAAATATATCTTTATTTCATAATAAATTAACAACAACAACTACAATCTATAAAAATTTTCGTTGATACATAAGGCCTGGAGAGATTTAGTAGTACGCAACGTTATCTTTAACTAGTAAAGAGATGTTTTCAAATCATAATAAATTAACTACAATTATAGTTATTAGTAAATATTTAAGTATTTGATATATTAATTCTTATAGAAAGATACTATAATTTGGAACCAATTTAATTATATTTATGTTGTATATATTTTTAATTTATACCTAAAATTTAATTTTATTTATCAAAAAATTTAATAAAATTTCAAATTTATAGATATAAATATAAATGAACATATCAATTATAGATAAACTAAGTGAAAAAAAAGGTTGTCCTAACACACAAGACTCTCCGCTTTGCAAGGATCAGAAGAGGGTCATTAATTGTACGTAACCTTTCCTTGTATTTTACAAAGAAACTATTTCTGTATCTCAAACTCGTGACCTTCTAGTCGCAAAAGAGTAACTTTTTTAGCTGCTTCAAGGCTCGCCCTTTAAACTAAGTAAATATTTACAAATAAATAAATGTATTCAATTTGAAATTATTTATTAAAATGTTTTAATATATAAAATAGGTTAATCTAATTTTTGAAAACTATCATTTATTTTATTTTCTTTTATTAGTTGTCATTTGAAATTTTTATCAACGTTCTCTATTTTAAAATTAACAAAATCCTACAAAACGATGACTTTAAACACTTGGTGCTTCATAACAAATCATGTGAGTTAGTTGTTGAATTGTAAACGGCCATCATTAATTTATGTCTTAATGCAACAATGTTTCCTATAATTGAAAACAAGATATGTCATGTCTTAAAAGACTCTTGTCATGCTCCGTTTGTAATTTACAGACAAACTCTTATAATACATCCAATGAGGCTCTTTTTTAGGAGGATAAAACATCATTATTGAACTATACACTTCACAGAGAGTTAAGTATAACCACTCGATATGGAAACAAAGAGCTCAGAGTTTTATATATTAAGGATGATGATAGAATAACTCCTTTTTCCACAACTTTGTGATATAAAGGAAGAATTCTAACCGGCTAACCTCTATCAGGAATGATATGAGGATAGGGGCTAATACACAATAGGATATGCTAGAAGAAGCTTTCAATTATTTATCTCAAACTCTCGGAACTTATCTGGAAACATCCTCTTCACTGCCTATCAATCACTTTATAATTGGAGAGCAACTTTCAATTTATGATATTCTACTTTTTTCCAATACAGAGGCAAATTCATTGAGTGTTATGCTAAAATAGCTTTGAAATTATTCGCTCATCTTTTTGGTCTTGCCATTAATAAGGAAAAGAGTACTAAGATGATCTTGTCCTTGAGTGCTCATCACTTACAGGCTTGGTTCTCATCTAATTCAATTTGAAAATCATGAAGCCCCTAATCACCTACTGAGGTTTTTCCATTACTTTGAGAAGACCCTTATTTACTGATTACTTCCCACTTATAGAAAAATTTCAGAGAAGGCTTTCAAGTTAGAAAATTATTCAGATAAGCTCTAAAGCTAGAAAGGTAACTGTTTTCTCAAGCTAGAAGAGTCCAGCTTATAAATTCAATGATCAGTAATCTCCAGGACTTTTAGTCCTCGCTTCAGCTAATCCATATTGGTATAATTAAATTTTTAAAGAAGATAACGAAAAAGGTTTTTATTGTTAGGGGATTCTAACAAACAAACTTTTACCAAAGTTAGTTGTTAAAAGCTATGCCTCCCCAAAAAGGAAAGGGGTTTAGGCATCTACTGTATCAAACTTACTAATAAGTTACTACTCATTAAGAGGTTTGGAGGTTGATTCTTTAGAGGAAAACTCTTTGGTCTAGATGGGTTCATGTGCATTTCTTGAGGCAAGATAGTTTTTGGAAATTCACTATTAAAACAAAAGCTTCATGAACTATATTGTAATTGCTCAAATTTAGGGAATTTATTAGAGGATTCATCAAATATGTAATTAGGAATGGAGATATTAAAAACTTTTAGAATGATTATTGGATTGACCCTGCATCTTTTAGAAACATCCCTAAACTAAATGTTTTCCAAAGTATGATCTCATACAATGGCACATTCGAAGAAGCACTAAACAAGAGAGTTGATTGTATCGGAACCTCACCTTACAAGATAACTATAATTGAGTTACATGAGTTAAAAAAAGCAATTAAAGGAGTTGTTAGAAAAGTGCTTTATTAGACCAAACACATCACCATGGGAAGCTTCAATGTTGTTTGTAAAGAAAAAGGATGGTAATGTGAAACTTTTCATGGATTATCGGTAGCTAAATAGGGTAGAGATAACAATAGGTAAGGTCGGGTCAGGCCTACCCAGCTGTGACCCAGGCCTGATTTGAGGCTCGATTGGGTATGGGGCAGCAGGCCCGTGCCCAAGCCCTGTAAGGGCAGAGGTAGCCTGAGCTCGAGCCCTACCTAACCAATTTTTTAAAATAAAAAATAAAAATGACATTGTTTTTAGCAAAATGATGTTATTTTGCTTCGAAGTGTCAGGCCTTGGGTTAGACTGGGCCCAGGTTGATTGAGCCTGACCTGTTGACTTCAAGCCTAACCGATAGGGTTCTAGGTCTGGGCCTTTTTTATCATCCCTAAAATAAGGTGATTGTGAAGAACAAGTACCCATTGTTGATGATAGATGATCTTTTGGATCAACTGAAGGAAGTGGTCATACTTTCCAAGATTGGCTTGAGATTAAAATACCGGTAGTTGAGGATAACTTAGTTAAGTATTCCTAAGACATCTTTTCATACTCGACATCCATTTGGAGCTTCTAGTGATGCCTTTAGGATTGACTAATGCATCAGCCGCATTTAAGACATTGATGAACAAAAACTTTTCAAGAGTATCTAGATCATTTTGTGATAGTATTCATTAATGATATATTGGTATATTTTGGGAGTAAAGAGGAGTATGAGTAACATTTGGGAATTGTGTTACAGATTCTATAAGAGAGACAATTGCTACTAAGTTAAGTAAGTGTGAGTTATAGATGAAGCGAGTAGTTTTTCTTAGACATATGGTGTCCCGAAAGGGAGTGATGCTTGATCTTGCTAAGGTAAAGGCAATTATAGAGTAGGAACAAACTAAAAATATATCAGAGATAAGGAGTTTTCTGGGACTTGCTGGGTATTATCAAAGAGTTGTAAAAGGATTTTTGATGATAACTAGTTTGTTGACTAAGATGCTGAAGAAAGGAGTTCAGTTTGAGTGGACTAATCAGTGTTAGGAGAGTTTTGAGAAGCTTAAGCAGAGATTGACTTCTAGCCCAATTTTGGTGCTACATCAAGTGATGGAGGTTTTCAGATATATACTTATGCTTCAAGGATATGTTTAGGTTATGTACTGATGTAGCATGAAAAAGTGATAGCATATGCCTTTTGTCAGTTGAGATCATATGAGTTGAATTACCATACCCATGATCTAGAGTTGGTGGTGATTGTGCACACTCTTAGGATTTAGAGACATTATTTGGATTGGGAGATAATCTGAATCCTTAACAATCACAAAAGCTTTAAGTATATCTTAACTCAGAGGGAGTTAAACTTAAAGCATAGAAGATAGATCGAGCTATTGAAGGATTATGATTGTACTACTGATTACCATCCAGAGAAGACTAATGTAGTGGCAGATGCTTTAAGTTGGAAAAGCTTAGGCATAATGGCTAGTTTAAGGGACACAATACGACACCATTGGTAGAGTTGAGAGCATTGGACGTGAGATTGGAGATTGATTATGTGAGTAGTTTATTGTTGAGATTACAGGTACAACCAGATTTTGGAGATAGGATTGGAAAGGCACAAGCTCAAGATTCTTATATGATGTGGATGATAGAGAGAGAGCAACAGAGTAGGGGGCTAATTTTTGTTAAAAGAAGATAGAGTGTTGGTGATTGGGAGGTGAGTTTGTGTGCCGGATGCAGGTGACCTATGAGAGGAGATTTTGAAGGAAGCTTATAGTGCACCATAAACTATGCATCCAAATACTATAAAAATGTATCGAAACCTAAGACCTTATTATTGGTGGCCAACAAGGAAGAAAGATGTAACAGAGTTTGTGTTGAGGTGTTTGACCTGTCAGTAGGTCAAGGTAGAGCATCAGGCATTAGTAGGAAAATTAAGACTTCTAGTCATTCTATCAAGGAAGTGAGAGAAAATTACATGAATTTCGTAGTAGCTTTACCAAGGACCAAACATAGACATGATTCAGTTTGGGTGATTATGGATAGGTTGACTAAATTAGCTCATTTATTACTTATACATTAGACAGACTCCTTGGCCAAGCTTGCCAAGTTGTATGATAATGAGATTGTGAGGTTACACGGGGATTCAGTGTCTATTGTATCAAATTGAGATCTACGGTTTACCTCCTGATTCTGGATGAGTATACAAAGTTTTGGGGACTAGGTTGAATTTGAGTATCACATTTCACCCTTAGTTAGATGGACAATCAGAGTGCACGATTCAAACATTGGAGGATATAATGAGAGCTTATATGCTGAACTTTGAGAGTGATTGAGATAGATATTTACCTTTGATGGAGTTTGCGTATAACAATAGTTATCATTCTAACATCGGTATCACACCATTTGAGATATTATATGGCAGGCTTTATAGAGATCCAATATGTTAGGATATAAAGGGTGCTAGAATGTTAGAGAGATAGGAGTTGGTTCAGGAGATAATAAAGAAAATAAGGGTGGTAAGGAATTGCTTGAAGGCAGCTTAGGATCGGTAAAAGAAATATGCCGATCAACATCGTCTGAGTTGGAGTACAAAGTTGGAAATATGTTATTTCTATGGGTATCACCTTAGAGGGGAATTCTGAGGTTTGGTAAGAGGGGGAAGTTAAATCCAAGACACATCAAGTCATATGAAATTGTACAATATGTGGGGCCGTTAGCTTACATATTAACATTACCATTAGAGTTATCACAAATTCATAATGAGTTCTGTGTGTTAATGTTGAGACGGTATCTATCGGATCCTAGATATGTTATATCGAGGTTTGAGATCGAAGTTACAAATGATATGACTTACAAAGAAGAGCCAGTAGAGATATTGGATAAAAGATTAGGAAATTAAGGAGATGGGAGATTCTGATGGTGTGAGTTTTTTGTAGTCATCATTGTTCTCCATGATAGCGATTTGGGAGGTAGATGATGAAGTTTGACGTTAGTATCCTCAAGTACATAATTTAACTTCGATGACAAAATTCTTTTAAGGGGAGAGAATTATAAAGCCCACAATAGGAAAAATCCAGCAACCAAGCCTTTACAACTAACCCAGCTTGTAAAACTATTAAATAGAGGGTTATAAATAGAAGCCAATAGCTGGAAAATTACATAACAACGAAAATCAACTTGTCTTCTTCATTTTCCTCTCCATTATTTCTAGCTGGTAAGTTTGTAAATGCACCATTTTTCTCCTGCATGTGAAACTTTTCTTATATGTTCCCTCATTTTGTTTGTTTTGTAGTCAATTGTAAGAAAATTGTGGAGGTTAACATCCTTAAAATCTCTTAGAAAGTCATAGACTTCATATAGATAAAATTCCAACAACAATTATATGCCTTTTATTATGATTTTTAATTATCCTACACTAGTTTATGTTAAGTCAAAATTGACTTTACGCGTTGAATAATTTTGATGACAAACAAAAAGCAGACAAATGAAAAGCAGATGAAATATTCCTT
>JAOTBA010000002.1:20092536-20113637 GCA_025629845.1 Erythroxylum squamatum | reverse complement strand
TAACACCAATTTTTATTCTAGTTTTTCCAGAATTCACCTTTTTCTGATGCTATATCATTTCCTAATGTCAATTACCATATTAAGTGCATCTACTCTTCTCATTCGATTCTTCATCCTTTTTCTTCATCTTATTCATGCATAAGATTCCCATCTTATACTTACCTCTAATTTTCCTACATATCATTTCATTCGTCTCATGTAAAGTCACTTATGTCTATTTCATTTCCCTTCCTCTATTTCCTTACTTCTATCTCATTTTCCTATTATCATTTAATTCACCTTCCACAAGTGTATCCTCAATCAATTCAAAAGTTTCGATGCATAATCATCGTAAAATTCTAATCTCAATTCCACTAATATCTTCTTACTGCGGATCATAATTCTTGTCGTATTAATCGAACCACTACTTCAGTTCCATTTCTCTCATCTTAATGGTGAGAGGCGTGTTGCTAGATAACAACAAAACCTTGAGGTCTTAGGTTCTAGTCGTGGACTCACCCTTGACCAAAGAGGACAATTCCGATTTGTGTTGGATGCAATTGGCTCAATGGTGAGAGGCGTGTTGCTAGATAACAACAAAACCTTGAGGTCTTGGGTTCGAGTCGTAGACTCACCCTTGACCAAAGAGAACAATACCGATTTGTGTTGGATTCCGCGGTATAACCCGCAAACATACGCCGGGGTATAACCCCCAAACACCTACGGGTGGGGTGTGGGGTCCAACATTTTGATTACTTAGAATTGAAGAATACTAAAAAAAAGAGATGCTTCATTAGTATAAACAATGTCTCGATGTTTTTAATAGCTTGTTGATGCAAAGAGCTAAAGTCACATGAAACACGGAAAGGGATAGGAACATAAAATTCTTTCACTATTCTATCAATGCAAGGAAGAATTATAACAAAATTACCTTTTTCCATGATAATTTTAACATCCCTATCTATAGGCGAGACAACCTAAAAGAGCCTGCTTTCAACCATTTAAAGAAGTTACTAGGTGAAACTTCTTTAATTCATCCACTTAAGATTCGAGAGGTTATATTAGGAAATCACTAAGTTAGGAGTTGGTAGAGTAGCTTATTAATCCTTTTAGCAAAGTTAATATGGAAACAACTATCTTTAGTCAAAACCTTAGGAAGGCATTAGAACTAGATGGTTTTAATGCACTTTTCTTTCAGAAGACATGGAGTGTAAGTGGAGAAATGGTGACTAAGGCTATGATGGAAATTTTCTTTAATAGGAGAATGCTTAAGTATATTAATACATCAACTGCTAACCCTTTTCTCTTCATGATTTTAGGCTAATATATTGTATTAATATTATAAATAAAGCCATTTCAATGATGCTTGCTTGCATATTAGAGAAAGCTTTGAAAGGTCTAATTCATCTTAGTCAAAGTGCATTCATCAAAGGTAAAAGCATCGGAGATAACTTACTCATTATTCATAATCTTCTTAAAAACTATCACATTAAAAAACCTACATATAGTTTTGAATTGAAGATTGAATTTTGTAAGGCTTTTGACTCTTTGGAATGGGGTTTATACTTATTAGTTTAAAGGCATGAAGATCTCCAGGTTTATTCATGGAATGGATCAAGCAATGCTTAATAACCACATCTTTTGAGATCCTTATGAATGGTGAACCTACTTACAAATGTAATGGAGCTAAAGCTACTAGGTAAGGGGATCCTATTTTCTCTAACCTATTTACCCTTTGTATGTAGGTTCTAATCAACATGATCTATTATAGGATTAAGCATAAGGGATGTTTAAAATTCCTTAAGAAGTGCAAGGAAAGTAAGTTGTTTACTCTAGTTTTCGTTAATGATTTGCTTTTATTTAGTTGGACCCATAGTGGTTAAATGAAGCTACTAATGAATTGCTTATAAGAGTTCTCCAAACTATCAAGACTGAGAATTAATTATATGAAGAGTCATCTTTATGTCTCTAGAGATGCTGCATATTTAGATAATGTATTCTCATGGTTATCAAAATGTCAAGTACACCAAACCCTATTTAAATACTTAGGTATTCCTATTACTATAATGAGGCTAACTTAATTTGGATTGCTTAACCACTTCTTGACTTAATTCATAAGAGGATAAGAAGATAGTAAAATAAGTTCCTATCTGAAGTTAGCGAATCGTAATGCTACCCAAAATAAACTAGACCTATAACTATAGCAGTGGTGAGTCTAGGTTGATCCTATAGAGAGTATGTGTAAAGCTTTTGAAATTAAATCAATCGGTGTTTAGGTTTGGGAGGGGGGGTTGGTTTGGTTTTGAAATAAAACAAAACAAAACTAATAAAAAATTAAAGAAAACATTCAAAAATGACGAAAGTGATGAATTCGATGGGAGTCTGGTTCTTTGGTTTAATCTCAGCCTACACCTAATTAAACATACTTCATTAATTTATTCTTCTCAAACCTCTCTTAGCAACTATTGGTTGTGGATTAACAAAAAACTCTGTTAATCCTAGTTTTTCCTTAGGTCATGTTTAATTAAGAGACACTTGTTAATTAAACCTAGCCATCGAAAAACCTAGGATACGATCTCTAGATTTAATTAGACAGTTGGATTATGAATTAAGAAAATAGACCAATCTAAGCAACAATCACATACACTCAGGTTATTTAACCTAGGTTAAGTTATCCCTAATGATTATGAACCATTAGTTGGCACAAATGAATCTCAAATATAACAATTATAGATTATATTAAAATTCTAGTTATGGGTTCGTACATAAACAATCGAATGATAAGGATAATACGATCATTCATACACAAAACCTAAATCCATACGCATAGGATAACCTAAACAATTGCTAAAGAGAGAAAGAACAATAAAATAATGGAAGAAATGCTTAACTGGGTTGTCGACATCGATGTCACCTTCGAACTAGCATAATATTCAATAACCCAAAACACAACATAAATCCAAAATGCATCGTCAGTATGAGTGGTGGCAGCTAAGCACCGGTGACTGAGCGGCCGGTGCTTAGCTACGATGAGTGGCAGTGACTGACGTCATCACTGCTATCACTGCTTTCCTCGATGACACGTTGTTGGTTCAACTGGCCTATACCGCCGTTACTATCTCTTAGAAAGGGAAGGGATAACTCGTGGTTGCTCCTTCCTCTGGTGGTACCATGATTCTCTCTATCGTCACTGCCTGGGAAGGAAGCTTCCCTACTCCGTTTGCTGCCACTGCTTTGTTCGGTGGCATTTGCTTCTGTCAGTTGAAGAGATTGAATGAAGGAAGCATTGGGAGAAAATGTTAGGCGTTTAAACCTAGATTAAACTCAATGAAACGTTTTGCCTCAAGTGGAACCACTTTTATTTCTTAAAAATTCCAAGTCACCTATGTGTGGGTTCCACTGTAATAAAATATAAAAAAATCCATGTCAGCTAAAAAAAAAAGGCATGTTAGCATTTAACTGACGGAGGCCTAACTCTGTTAGTGGTTTCATCCAGCCAGGGGTTATTTTAAACGTTTTCTAAAAGTTAGGGGTCATTTTGAACATTTTACAAACGTTAAGGTTCATTTTGAATGCACTAAAACATACTCAGGCTTTAGTGTAAACAATGAGGGCTAAAATGCTCTTTTGGCCCGTATATAAATAACTCTAACATTTCAAAACTATCTAATTTTAACCCTAAATTAACAAAACCTTTAATGAGGTTAAATTTCTATTAGTTAAATGTTATGCTAGTACTAACTTGACACCCTCTTTATTGATTATACAAGATCTATAATTTTATGTGAAATCCATGTGACATAATGAGTCCCACTTTCCTGAATTATTTCTTCACAATTCTTTACTTTTTCTTTGAAATTTTTCCTTCTTTTTCTCCCTTGTTTTAGACTATTTTAGTTGCACTCAATGTACCATCTAAAACCAAATTGCTGGAACTCAATTGATCTCTTTCTCTTCTCTTTAACAACCGGTTACACGATTTTTATGGTGACAAATAGGAATAAAGAACCAAACTCTTTAATGAACGATACTTTTAACGAAGAGAAGGTTATCTACCTCAAAATTAGACATTATCTTAAACTTATCATACATGTTATTGTCCTTTAGTGATAATGCCACTAGAAGCACATCAATTTCCTTCGCAACTATCTCAGTTCTTTATATTCTTCTTTTTGAAAAGTTAAACTTTCATTAAAATAAAAACATAAAGTGGTACAATATATAAGAGTTTGTGAACCCCACAATGTAATTACCACCATTATGATTTTCTTAACACTTGAATTTTGGCCCAACCCATTGTTAGTCCTAATTATTTCCTATAACTTTGATTGCGCTTCGAACCACACATCTATCCAGCTAATTCACCAATATTTTATGTCACCTTGAAGCTCCATTGTCTGGACTTTCGTTTTCTTTACTCATTTTATTATAGTTTGCATATTTTTTCTAGGGATAGATCCACTTAGGTGAGGCTGAACAAGTACTTGGACTACTATATACACCTTTTAAAAGCTAGGATCTTTTCTTAGGTGATGTCTTTAGAAGGCCAGCTCTCTACACCATCTCATATTATGCTAATTTAATGCTTTAGTTACTTTTGGTTGTATTGATTTACATGCATTCTCGTTGTATCCTATTTTGCGTCCTTGTATATCGTATTTTGAGTCCATGTATATCCTATTTATACTTACCTATTTGAATTGATATTAACTTGCCATGAGATTACTAATTGTCTGCAATATTTCCTTACATTTGAGTTTATAGCAGCTACTCCCTCACCTACTGAATAACTTCATCTTTGCCTTTCCTAACTGATTTTGTAATATTTCTGAATGTTCTTACATTCTTTTACTCCTAGAGTTTATACATGCATGATTTGAAAAAAAGTGTTATAACTATTTTATCAGCTATAGGTAACTTAGACGATATGATCTAGTCTAAGCATTATTTGAAATTGTCCATGATCTCCATTATGCCATATATGTTCATTTGTCTCATAACTACTTTGGTATAAGGAACATAAGTTAACCAAATTGATGCATTTAATATGGTTTATTGTTCCCAACTTTCCTTTAGTTGCTAACCATAGATAGAAAGACACTTTTGTTAATATATTTTGGTTTCATACTATTATGCTTCGTCTTAAGGTCTCCCCTTTAATACTAATTGTCTCTACATAGGATTTATAGGAGAAATTTCCTAAGCTGTCAGGTAACCACACATACTTATCTTCCTTTTCTGGATCTGGGTTATAACCAGGTAGCCATTGTTAGATCTTTACTGGTACATCATTCCAGTGATTCTTACTGATCCAGGCCTCCCCTCGAGCCATTTTTAGGATCTTGCTCTCTAAGGACTCCACTATTTATGTGCTTTGTAAAGGACCATTTAGGCACCAATTAGCATAATATAAAGTGACTGACTTACCATTCCCTTCAATATAATTTGTGAGCCCATACATTGAGTTCTTCAATTCCAAAATTTGTGAAAAGAAGTAGGAGTAATCATGTTTTCTTTTAATTTCCCACAAGCTCTTCCTCTTTAATATGTAAATATACATCCATTTCACCTATAAGGACTCTCGATCATATAGTAACCTCTAGATCCTCTTCCCTAATAAGGTCTTGTTAGATAGATATATAAGGGGCGATTTCTAAGCCTTCTAATTCCTCCTGTTCTTTTGCCCTTTTTTGAACATTATTGCATATTTAGTGGCAATTCTCCATAACATTTATGTATACTTATGATGTGAGTCATAATATTTAGGAATCGCGTGAATAATTATGATATTATTAATGAGAAATAGAATAAATAATTAATAACCCATTCACCTCATACCCTAAGCAGGTAAGATAATAATATTGAGAAATGACTTGTTAATTGACCTAATTCACGAGTTGGTCAATTATGTAGTAACCACAAGTGCACAGCATAGCTGTAGCTAGTATTGGCAAGTACGGGCAATCTCACAAAGACTATGAATACTAGTAATCACCCTTCCCCTATTATCTAGCCTAAGGATTGATTTTAGATTTTTAATGGAAAGAAACTAAAACTAAAATAAAATAAAATAAAATAAAATAGGAAACAATACTGAACACAAAAACAGTGGAATTTACTTAGAAAACAATCGTTATCAGAAATTAGTATCTCGACTCGAATACCCCTAAAACCTTCACATATTGATCTTTTATCATGCAATTATTTTTTGATTAATTAGATCGTGTAGACTCCTATGGTATACTAGTAGTTGACCTCAAGTTTACTAACAACTAATCTTAAGGTCTCTAGCCAAATTACTCACTTTAAATTTTATAGGATTATGTTACTGATTTATGAGTCCTTTTATTAAGTTTGAGCCTAATCCGGAGGATTTATGTCATCCTATCTTTAGGGTTGCAATCAACTCCTTCTAATTGCGGTAGATCTATTCATACTAGGATTTCTCAATCTCTACGTTTGAAATTAAATTATTAATAAAACACATAATCAGATCACAATAATCAATCAAACCAATTGCATTAATAAAGAAATCAAATCATATCAAAGTATTAACATAAGGTTCGTCTAACCTAAATACTAACTTGACATTTAGTTACACAAGATCGATTATGAAATCAAACATACATAAATAGAAATATGAAGTGAAACAATGGGTTTATAATTCTAAATCTCCCTGTTTGTCTTATATCGAATGTTCTTGCGAAGTAGAGGCTTGATCATGTATTCTGATATATTTGTCTACGATTTCTTCGTGTTTTTTGCTTCTTTGGACCAAAATCGTCCCTTCTAGATGTTCTCCACGTCTGAAAATTGCTTCCCAAAGTCTCCCCTTTTTGATTTGCCTCCAAAACATCGAATTTATATGAAAACCTAAATTTTTGGGTTATGCATGATCTTGTACACGACAGCGCATCGGATCGTGTATAATCAGAATCCGTTGAGTATCACGATTGTTGATTTTCTATTTTGTGCCGCATTTTTGCTCGAATTTTTCTCCTTTAAGTCCATAAAAGCAATTATCACTTGTAAACACACTTGAAGCACATTAAGTACCAAATATATAACAAAATCATAAAATATCAAGCAAGAATACATTAAATATGGGGTAAAATATAGTTAATTAGCCATTTATCTCTTGTCTTGAATTAAAAAATATGATAAATGAAGCCTTAGCCCATGTTATAATGTTTTTATAAAATATAGAAAAGCAATTACGTAATTTTAAAGAAGTTAAGAGTGAATGTGTATTAATCAACTTTAAGATAGTTAATGTGGAAGATGAGGTCTTCAAGCAGGTCATCTTTGCTCCTCTGTGTGACCTATCCAACTCTAGTGTAAACATGGTTGTACTTATGATCACTAACTTTTATGCTTTTATAAATGGAGATCTAAAGTTTTATTCAAGATGTAGCTATAAAAGTGATGCAACAAATCCACCACTTACTACATCAATATAAATTGAGATATCCTAACTATTATTACAATAAATGAATAAATTAAAATCCAACTCTTGAAGATGATAAAGCTGGTGAAGGTGTTAGGTATATATAGTATTATTACCTAATGATTTTGTTCTTTTCCATCGATAGATCATTTAGAAGTTTATATCTTCAATTCTTCATTCAACGTAAAATCCAATGTGGTAGTAACACAAATGGTATTTTCATCCACCATTTCCGCAAGCTATTTGGTTGAGGCTTCACAATAAAGTCTTCATATCTCCCAGCAAAGTTGAAGAATTTCCTAAATTAACTTCTAAATTCGAAGAAGAAGAAGAAGAAGAAGAAGAAGAAGAAGAGTTATAATTAATTACGATTAACTAAAGTTAATTGTAATTTAACTTTAATTTGAACGATCGAAACCTGCAATATTACGTAAATTTTATATGACAATGTAAGTTTTATCTAAATAATAAAAGATTGAAGGACTTCATATTAATGTTAATATGATACTTACTTAACAAAGACTTAATTTTGTTAAAGGTTCACCCCGTCCAAAGATAAAATTAGATAGTTTTAAATGTTAAGATTATTTTTATATACTCCAAAATAAAATGTGATATATATTTTAATTCAAAATTTTAAATTAAAAATATACTTTTTTTTACCAAACAATACGGGTAGTAGACTCCAAATTTTAATGAACATTACTTCAAAAGCCAAGTATTTATTTGATAACAAAATAATTGCCATGAATAAAGATTATTTGTATATACTCTAAATAAATGATAAAGAGAATTTTTAGGGAAAGAAGGAAGAATATCAAACAAGGAAAGAACACAAATAATCCTCCCTTTATTCTATTAACTTCATCTGATTTATAGGCAATAGAAACTAGAGAAGAGTACAAGCCAATGAAATGTGAACTCACACACATAACTGAAATTGAAATCACAAGAAAATAGGAGTAGTGGGTTTTCCCACTTAACAACTGAAAAGAAATAATGTTCATAAAAATAAGCAAAAGATCTCAGCATGCCCACGATGTCTACTGCAAGCACCTCACGCCATGAAGTAACTGCAAGTAATGTTTGTGTCACATGCTGAACTTGACTCCTATCATTCCATCCTCCCTAAATTGTCTTTATCCTCAAGGATAACTCCGAATAAGTGCGAGGGAACCGTCTATAATTTTCTCACGTGGCATCCGAAGGATCAGTGCCATCCCAATGAACCAAGACTTCGGTGTATGGCCTATATCGACCTTTCTGAACTTGACGTTGGCCTAATATTTTTGCAGGTGTAGGAAGTGGTTTGGAGTCCTCAGATACTGGAGGAAAAATAACAACAAGATTTGGTCGGTCTCTTAAATGTTTGCGGAGAAGGCTTACATGGAATACATCATATATTTGAGCTCCATCGGGTAGACGTAAGTGATACGCCATTGGACCAATTTTCTCCAAAACTTCATAAGGTCCATAAAACCTTGCTGATAACTTAAGAGAACCATGAAACACAACCAAATTTTGCCAATATGGTTGTAACTTAAGATGGACAAAATCTCCCACATCAAATTGAACTTCCCTCCTTCCTTTATCAGCTTGCATCTTCATACGGTCATGGGCCACCCGTAAATTGGCCTTGAGTTCACGCAAAATCTCTTCTCTACTTCGGAGAAGTTCCTCAACTGTAGCTTTGTTGTACCTGGAATGTAGGAGGTGAGTGTAGGTGGAGGTTGACAATATACAATCTCAAAAGGAGTGAACTTAGTTGCTGAGTGGAGGCTTGTATTGTAACTGTATTCAGCCCATGGTAACCATTCAACCCATTTTTTTTGGTTGGTCACTAGTGAAGCATCGTAAGTACTGTTCCATAATCCGGTTGAGAACTTCAATCTGTCCGTTGGTTTGAGTATGGTAACTGGAACTCATCAGCAATTGAGTTTTCTGTGATGTGAATAACTCATTCCAGAATGCACTAGTAAAGATTTTGTCCCTATCACTAATAATAGTTTCTGTGATTCCATGTAAACGAACAATTTCCTTGATAAACACCTTCGCCACAGAGATAGAAGTAAAGGGATGCTTCATAGGGATCAGGTGACAGTACTTAGATAATCTATCAACCACAACTAGGATCACAGTATGGCCTTTTGAAGAAGACAACTTCCACAAAATCAACAGAAACATCAGACCAGATGCTATTTGGAATTTGAAGCGGTTGGAGCAAACCTGCCGGTTTGGTGGTTTCGTATTTGTTACGTTGGCAAATTGTACACTTTCTTAGAAACCTCTTTACATGGTTGTGCATACCTAAGTCCTTCTTAATTCTGAAGAGTGCTTTCTGATAACCAAAGTGGCCTCCTGTAGAAGTTGAGTGACATTCTACTAAAAGAGAAGGAATTAGAGAACAACGTGGATTCAAATAAACCCTGTTATTGAGGTACAAAACACCATTTCTCATTTTAAATTCACAACCTAGTGAACTCCTTATTACTGCTTCAGTATAAAAAGGATCCGATTTTACCTCTTCTTGTAATTTTGCCCACCAATCGGCCACAGGTTATGAAAGCACCATCATGTTAAAATCTTCCCTCCTCGATAAAGAATCTGCTCATTGATTCTCTTTGCCCTTACGGTATTCAATCCTATAGTCATATCCAAGTAATTTCGGAAGCCATTTGTTTGATCTGGAATGGTGATTCGCTGTTCCAATAGGAATTTCAGACTTCTTTGATCGGTTCGAACTAGAAAAGAGCGTCTTAGTAGGTAGGGGCGCCACTTTCGGACAACCTTCACAATTGCTAACATCTCCTTTTCATAGGTTGAAAGATGTAGGGCTAATCCTTTTAGAGCCTCTCTATAATAAGCAATGGGGCGTTGTTGTTGTGACAAGATTGCTCCAATTTTGGAACCACTCGCATTACTTTCGACCACAAATTCTTAGGAAAAATCAAAATGCTGAATGAATTTTTGATAGTATCCTGCAAGGCCTAAAAATCCTCTTACACCCTTTGCTGTCGTTGGTTCTGGCAATTCAATCACAGCTACGATTTTTTTAGGATCAACGGCCCCTCCTTTTTCGAAGATCACATGCCCAAGATAATCGACTTCTGTCACTCCAAATTGACATTTTCTCTTCTTAGCAAACAACTGATGTTTTGCTAATATTTGCAGAACTATTTTCACATGTTTGAGGTGAGCGGTCCACGTCCTGCTATAAACCAAAATGCCGTAAAAAAACAAGAATAAATTTCCTCAAATAAGGACGAAAGTCCTCATTCATTAAGGCTTAAAATGTGGTGGGAGCATTTGTGAGACCGAACGGCTTCACAAGGAATTCATAGTGTCCTTCATGCGATCAGAATGCCGTTTTGTGAATGTCTTCCTCTTGTACTCGGATTTGATGATAGCGGGATCGCAAGTCAAGTTTGGAGTAGAACTTGGATCCATGCAGTTCATTGAGTAGTTCGTTGATAACTGGAATTGGAAACTTGTCCTTCACTGTTATCTCATTGAGTCCCCGGTAATCGACACAGAAACGCCAGCTTCCATCTGATTTTTTTACTAGTAACACTGGTGATGAGAATGGACTTCGGCTTGGTCGAATTAACTCGGTAGCAAGTAGTTCTTGGACCATCCTCTCAATTTCAGAGTTCTGGTAAAATGGGAAACGATAAGGCCTAACTGAGATGGGTTTACTGTGGGGTTGTAATGGTATATGGTGGTCGTGGATTCTCTTGGGTGGCAAGTGTTTGGTTCGGAAAAAACTTGATGGTAGGTTTGAAATATTTGTTGGATGTCAGTTGATGGTGTGGTGTTTTGAGTGGAGTGATTTTTTTGTTCAAGTGTTGTTACCTGTAACAATATACTACTACCAAGCATTACATTCTTTTCGAGAAAGAGGTTCAAGTTTACCTGATTTAATTCCTTGCAATGTCACTAGCTAGCCTTTGTCTTGGATTACCATAGTAAGCGTCCTGTAGTCAGTTTGGATAGGACCTAATGATGCCATCCATTACACTCCCAACACCACAGGACATGCAACAATAGGTAAAATATAGAAGTCTGCCATCGTCTAGTAATCCTGCACCGAAAAACTTACCCCTTTGCAAATTCCCTTACACGTAACTTACTCACGATTAGCGACCATCACCTTTAATTGTTCATCTTTTGTCACCATTAGCCCACACTGTTTTACTAAATTTTGGTCCACAAAGTTACGTGTGCTGCCACTGTCAACCAATATCGTCACATCCTGCCCTTTGAGTTTTCCTTGTAAACGAATGGTCTGTGGATGATTAGTCCCTTCAATTGCATGTAGAGAAACTTCGGGAATAGGCTCTTCTGTATTAGAATCAGTGTCTGAGCACTCTTCCACCAGAACATCTTCTACTGCGAACAATTGTGGTTTTATGCACCGATGGCCGAGTACATATTTTTCATCGCAATAGTAGCATAGACCTTTCTCCTGGCGTTCCTTTGCTTCTTGGCCAGAAATCCGACGGAAAGATGGAGCAGTGGTGGATTTTGGAGTCAGAGTAGGACCTAAAAGACCTTGAGTTGTATTACTTTTGTTTGACCCAGAATAGTTGGCAGTTGCAATGTTCTTCTTTTGCAACTATTGTTTTTCCTCGACCAATCTTGCTGTATCAAATGCTTTGATCAGAGTGCAAGGGTGCTAAAGCTTGACCTCTAGTCAAATTTCATCTTGTAGTCTGCCAATAAAAGAACTCACCAAAAAGGACTCGGGTAAGTCATCAATTCGGTGTGATAGTGTTTCAAAGGTTTCTTGATATTCCACTACGGTCGTAGTTTGTCGTAGGCGAGTTAATGCTTCTCCCGGATCGTCATAATCTGTGGGTCCAAATCTTTTGATAACAGCCCATACGAACTCGTCTCATGTTATTGGTCCATGGAACTTACTCATCCATCGATGCCATTGTAAGACGACCCCTTCCAAGTGAAACGAGGCGAGATGAACTTGATCTTGGGGGTGGACTTCTTTGAAGGAAAAGTACTGCTCAGCTTTGTAAGACCAGCCCTGCGGATCGATACCATCAAATTTGGGAAATTGAAGCTTAATGTGCTGTCGATTGCCGTTGGTGGCCATAGTAGAATTTTGGTTGTCATGGGAATTAAGAATTTGGATTGGGTTATTGATGTTTTGCGATTTGAAATTTTGTGAGTTCTAAGGATTATTACTGTTTCCAATGTTTCCAGAGGCAAAAGGATTTTCTTCAGTAGGTGGTTTCATAGCGATCTCTAGATTTTGTAGTTTGGTTAGGATAACTTCAAGTGTGGAGTGGATTTGGTGTATACTAGATTTATGACGACCCAATATATCTTGAGTCTCATTTTGAAACTCAGCATTGGATTGGATTGCCACAACCTGGCTCTGATACCACTGATAAAGAGAATTTTTAGGAAAATAAGGAAGAATATCAGACAAGGAAAGAACACAAATAATCCTCCATTTATTCCATTAACTTCGTCTGATTTATAGGCAATAAAAACCAAAGAAGATTACAAGCCAATGAAACATGAATTCACTCACATAACTGAAATTGAAATCACAAGAAATTAGGAGTAGTGATTTTTCCCACTTAACAACCGAAAAGAAATAATGTTTCTAAAAATAAGCAAAAGATCTCAGCATGCTCACGATGTCTCCTGCAAGCAACTCATGCCATGAAGGAACTGGAAGTAATGTTTGAGTCACGAACTTCGCTCCTATCAATAAAATCTGATATACATATTTTAATATTTATTAAAATAAAAATACATTTTTTACCGAACAATTCGTACTGGAGAATTCCAAATTCTAATGAGCATTACTTTAAAAGCCAAGTATTTATTTGATAACAAAATATGTTCCGTGAATAAACTCAGAAGTTAAAACCAATCCCTAAAGCGAGAGCGAACGGGCTGGAGAAGTATCCATAATGGCCGGTCTTTACCATCTCCCACGCCTTGTCTCCCCTCCATCCCATCCCCTCGCTAGCAGCAACGCTTTTTTTCTTCCCAAACAGCCCCTGTCCATTTCCAGAATTCACTACCCAGCCCTCTTCTGCACATTACAGACTGACGAAATCCTCCGCCTCGTTACTGAACCCAACGACAATACACTCCCTTGTTTTAGAACCTTCGAGAACGACTCCTCTCGCCTCAGCTTATTCGGCTCCGTTTCCTACCACCAAGCCCTCACCGCCGCCGCAGCCGATGGAGGCCGCTCCGCTGATGACCACATTCGATCCGGCGCTCCCGTCATGGTAGTGGAGACTGTTTTCCCTGGCCCCGGTGATGACCACGCCACCGTCTCTACTCGATTGGTCCGTCTCTGTTATAAATTAAGCAACTCGGGTTTTTTTTCTACATGCTTTGAATCATGTAGAAGTTAATTCTCTTTCTTTCTTTTCATTTTCTGATTAAATTTACAGTTTTTGCCTGCAAAGAAAGTGAAAGAGAAAGCGAGAAAACTTAGAAGTTCTCTTAAAGAAGATGTTCTTTCAGTGTCTACGCCGCAGAATATTCTAGCTATGACATTTAGGCAAGTGGTTTTGCAACAACTTTGGAACTTTGAACTTGTTGTGTTTAGTCCCGGTTCTATGAGGAACATGGAGGATCCTGAAAACCCCAGAGAGGTTGGAAAGCTGTTATTGGTGCTATTTTGTCGAATAAGTTAACTGTAGTCTGGTTCCTGTTGTGTGGTGTTGCCCACTTCGTACTCATGGGTTCGGTTTTCCTTATGTATGCAATTGCGTATCAGCAGGTCTCCTTCCGCCTTAGTGCATCCGATGAAAAGGTTACATCTCTGCTTACGGAAGCTGTTTGTGCTGCTGCTCTTCAAAACACGGAAAGTCATTTCCTTGGCGATCGGTTGGGGGACACTTCAAGTCATTATTTCAAGTGGTTTCAAACGCCTAACAGGGTTGTGTCCGGCGACTCCTCAGTCACCATTTATAAATTGTCTGACAATGAGATAATTGAAAACGCCAAGAATTTGTTAGAGAGTTTTAATTTGGCAAAGAAGAGGTATAATGGATTGAAAATGAGGGATAAGTACACTTGGTGGGTGCCAGAAGCGCATTATAAGTTGGAAAATATTGGTGGTCCTGAATTCAGTTCTTGGGCAAGGGAATATGTTCCCGCTTACAGGATGCAAATTAATGCTGATAATTTCAAGAATGTAAAATTTGAAGGCTGGAGAAAAGCTGCTGAGAATACTTGGGAAGTTCTTTTGACACACACCCAAATGGTAGTTTACCATTTTTTTCATCACTGGGCTATAGAATATGGCAGTAAGCTGGGCCTGATGCCCGTTGCTTTCCACTCTGGCTGGAGGTGATTGGGCTGGTCGGGCTTTTGAGCTGAACCAAAGTCTGTCAAACCCGGTCTGGCCCATTGACTTTGGGCCAGCAGGCCCCAGTTGTCATTCCTAGCTGTCCTTGGATTTCGTGTTGCTCTGTTGTCTTCTTCTTTGTTCTTACTAAGTTCTCTCGTTCTTGTAGGTTGGATTGGCTGAGATATTAGATATGTTTTATGAAGATACATACACATTGCCCCATAAAGATCTGTCTTGTGGTGTTGTGACAAAATTTGCTAGGTTGTCCAACAAAAAGGTATTCCAATGATACTTGTCTGCTTTTTCTATTCTGGATCATTAACATGTGAAAAGCCAACGAGCCATCCTAAATACTATCTTCATGTCATTGCTGATGATATTTGATTCAACCAGGAACCGTTATTGAAGTGTTATAGCATCCTATTCTTTGGTACCCTAATTAAGCTGGGATGCTAATAAGTAATAACATTTCAACGTGATCTATTGTCAATGTTTCCCGTTTCCTTAAACTCAAACTCCCTTCTTTTTCTTTTCCTGTTTATGACTCTTGGAACTTTAACTCGTATGATTTCCTTTCCATGCCCATATACTTTAATTCTGTTTAGGGTAGCAGGGTACAATCTTGTTTCCAAATGCACCCTCAGAAATGCTTGTGATTTACATGTGATGATTATAGCTAAACCACAATTGTGTTGTTTTAACTTTGTTTTTAGCCTATAGTAACTGATGCTATTGATCCCTCTTTTTCTTTACAGAGTAACAGTTCTTTACTGAGTACCTTGTCTCTTGGTCTTGCAAGTGGAGTTTTTCTCATTATTGCGAGTGTACTTGGTCAGTTTTGTTTTCCTCATTTACGTAATGGGTTTAAGTACCCAAAAGAGACAAGACCCGTGACCTCAGACAAAATTAGGTATCCTGTAAATGAAGCACTCAATGATGCAAAGGTGGGTAATATATAATCTTGCCAACTGCATATACCTGTTTGTTCCATTGCAACAATCAGTTAACATCTATGTACTGCAGAGAGTGTGTTTTAAAGTATTACACCTTGGCATAAAAGCATAGTTTCATTCTTCCCTGTAAAAACATGTTTGGCAATGGATTGTTCCATTAGGTTTGTGAGAAGGTGCTTATGGTAAAATTTAATATGATTTCTTGATTTTTTTTTGTTCTTTTTAAAATTTCCCACATTTATAATTAGATCTTGTTTTACAGTTGCAAGAACTTTGTGTCCTGGTTATCAAAAAGATAAAGGATGCTTTTGGTTGGCCCTGTGAAATCATAACAGAAAGTAGTAATGGGGCTTGGATTGGTGAATTGCCACAGTACTTGAAAATTACCCATGAAGCTGATTCCAGTGGCGTGGAAGATTTGATAGATTGGGATTCTATACAGGAAATTGGCGAGGATATGAAATCATCAGCCCAGAGTATTGCTAGCTATCAAGTAATCCATTTTGCTTTATTTACGTATGTCCTGCCTATGCTACAGGCCACCTTACAGAAAAAAGAGGATCTCTTTGCCTCTCACACTAGCCTTGTTAATTTGGAGCCGTGACTTACGTTTAGATAGTTATTTTTCAAACTTCGATGTTACTAAAACCACCTAACAATTGAGTTGTGCTTTGTGCTGTTATCTTCCTACTACGGCATGTTGGGAATGTTATTCTTTTGTATCTTGCCTTAATCGTCACTCTTGAACTGCCACTTGATAGAACCATTTGTTGATCTTGTGTCTGAATACAGGTAGTTTTGTCAACTGAAGGAAAAATAGTTGGGTTCCAACCTACTAGCAGGCTAGGTGTGAATCACTGGTCGTCCAATCCTTTAACAAACGAGCTGTATGGCGGAAGAAAGTTAACTCCTGGTTAGAAGTAGTGTATTTTTCGATTACTTCGTTGTAATCTCCTCCTTTAATGTTTGTAAAGACATTGGCTTGTGCCAAGCAGGTTTTATCGAACGAGGGCTCGAGAGTCGCTTGCCAAATGAGGTGGTTGTAATAGAGCTATTGATGTCAGTGAATTCATATGCCTACTTTGCGTTAGCGATGCCAGTTCGATAAGGTGACTTCCTTGTGAATGTATGCCATCGATTTTACTCGAGTCTGCTTCTGTAGCATCCAAGAGATGCTGACAACCTGACTTTCTTAGTGGCGTTACCAAGTTTACGAACACTGCCCTTTGGATGTATTCAGATTTTGCTGATGCTGAAGGAATATACTTATCAACTAATTTTTGTTGATGGGATGATTTCTTTTCGTGAACTTGTCATGCCCAACCCTTACCTATATCATGATGTTCAATTTGTAATACCTGGAACTATGTCGAGATGATTATCGAAATGTCAAATGGAGTACGTTTTCTGGATCGTTCGTAATCGTCAAATTAGAGATTAGTTGTACACAAAATTCTTGAAAGTTGTATCACAACTTTAGTAGGAGAGCTTGTAATTTCTGTAAATATGTTTTGAACTTCAATTATAAAATAAAATATGAAATGAAAAAAGATGCACTTTTTCTAAATAGTTGAAATTTATGATATTGTTTTTATTAAAGTTGAACAGTTACTATAAATTTTCAGTTATTCGAATGCTTTTTTTGTTTTTGTGTTTTATAAAAGAGAGGTTTGTCATAGTTATTTGATCAATTATGTTGAAACATAGTTGATATGTTGTCATAATTTAAATTGAATTACACGATCCTATTCATGATTTGATAAAATTGTATATTAGAGAATTGATAATGACTATTTCACTAATTAAATATTTTAAATATCTTAAGTCCTTTTGTAAAAAATACTCTTTAACTTTCAAATTATGACACTAAATAATATCAATTATAAGAATTTATATGTATTTATCCCAGTGTTAAAGGTGTTATTAACATTTATTAATTTTACTAACATGTCATCTTGTTAATATTACAAAAGATTTAAATATCCCCTAATTACTAAATGACAGTATCTAATCAAATATCGTATGTATTTATCTTCCCATATTTTCTAATTTCTAAAATCTCTCTCTCTCTCTTTTTTCTAAAATTTTATGAGTGGTTCTTTCAGTTTCCAGCTATCAAAATCAAAACCCTCTATAATTTTACTAGTATATCATAGTATTTAAATATGATAAAACCCAATGCTTTAAAAACTGAACCGATTCGACTCATTTAATAGCGAAAACTTTGAACTGACTAACTTTTTGATTCAATTTTTAATTTTTTGATTTGATTTAATTTAATAATTTTAATTTGTAAACTAATCAATTTTTATAAATCAAAATAAACCAATTAATTTTTATTTAACAATCTTCTTTTTTAATTAAACTTTAATTTTTTCAATGAGCAAGGACAATCTTTTCAATCATCATTTTTAAATTCTTCAATTTCATTTAATCTTTAACCTATTTTATAACAATCTAATATCGGTTGAACCTTTTAAACTTTAAACTTCTTTTTTTACCAGTTTTACTTCCAATCTAGTTTTGAAAACATTCATAAAACCACAAATATCTAGAAACTAGTTTAGTAATCACTGTCATGATCAACCTCAATTTTCGTCAATGTTGGACTCATCAGAAGGTCACTCTTATCAATCTCCTTATTTTTTCATCTATCAAACTTACCACCACGTTGAAACCACCTATTCTTAGACTCAATCGTTATTTGGGAAAGTTGAACAATGTTATGAGTTTGTAATGAAAAAGATAGTAGAAGGAATACGAAGGGCAATTAGCGAGTGTTATGATTAATTTGAAAAAATGTAAGTAAAATTCTCACATTTTTCAATAATTAACCTCAACGTTTGCAACAATCATACATTGCATTTATTGTTTGCTTAAAATTTTCAATGAGTAACCTCTAATGCATTGTTTGTGGGAGTCCCGATAATTTTTAAACAATTGAGTATGCAAGATATATGTATAAAGGCTTAAAGGTCAAATCTATATATTTTAAACAAAAATTAATATTTGATTATAAGCATGTCTTACATGACAAGACAATAAAGTTAACATTGTTACTATTTAGTGTTAAAAATCAAGATTGATATATATTGAACAAACTCATAAAATTTATGATATTTGAAATAATTTATCTTAAATATACATAATAGATTCTTCTACTACACAAAGGGGTTGTGCAAGTGAATTAATTGCCATACTAGACAATTGTGTTTTTCTTGTATAATCATTTTAAATTCGAATTTTGTGTATAATTTCTACCAAAACATATCAAAAAATATTAAATGTAACATGATTACAATGTCTTTCTGAGCCTTCTCCTTCTCCTTCTCCCAAACAACCAATTTCGTTCCCCATTCTCCGATAGCCTTTTGATCCTTTCAATTTAACTTACAAACCACCTTACATGTTAACCACCTTACCCACTAACCACCTTCCCAAAATGGAACAATAAAACAAAACCCGACCTACCTCCCTACCAACTCTTCAACACAGATTTCCCATCCTTAAAAGGAACCTTGAAAAAACATATTCCATGAGCGTAAAATGGGAACATGGAGAAAACTAATTGGAGCTCCATTGTAGGAGATATAAAGAACACGGGAAAACTTAGGTATATGGAAGCAAAAAAAAAAAAAAAAAAAAACCTATTTAGGCACCATTGGAGGTACTACAATAAGTGCAAGAAAATGGAGCACTTCACTAATGGGTTTTTTTTATAGAGAAGAGGCTGACCTTACCAATTATTCAAAAATGAACAAATGCAGGATGGAGGAACAAGGGGTTGGCGAACAATATGGTGAATAAAGATGAGCTTTGCATGTTTAAGTTCAATTTAAAAGATAATGCCCAAAAGGTGCTCGAAGCAGGGCCACGGAACTTGATGGTTCATCCAATGGCATTTGAGGGTCACATTGGACATGAATAAAATAGAGACAGTATCATTATGGGTAAACATACACATGGTGCCATTGGAGTATTGGTCTAATGAAGGAATGAGCTTCATTGCTAGTAAAATAGGAAAACCATTAGGATTAGATGAGAATATTACTTTAATGAAGAGGATAGGGCATGCAAGGGTATGCATTGATGTAGATATATCAAAGAAACTCCCAGATAAGCTTAGAATTATGAAGTTGAATGAGAATGGAGAGCTTGAGGAAGATGTAATAGGTGTTACCTATATGTGGAAACCCAAGACCAAAGAAGAAACAAGTATGGAGGAAAAAATATAATTAAGAGGGGAAGCTAGCATAGGAGCAAACAGTTGTAGTAGCGTGGGACAGTTATGAGAGGAAATATGCTCCTGAGGAAATTACAGAAGTAATGGAGAACATTTAGGTAGAAAAAGAAAAGTCTAATGCTAGACAGTTGGAGATGAAATTTAGGAAGGATTAGTAGGCACTCCAGTCAAGGAAAGAGGAGAAGTATCAAATACAAAATAACATATAGGATTAACTACACCTAGGTTGAATAGAAAATACAGAAGGAAAAGATCTTGGAAAAAGAAAAGATGATGAAGATAACTACCTAGACTATTAGAGGGCTTAGTAGCCTTAATCAACAACGTATTGTCAAGGAGTTAATTAAGAAGAGTAGGTTAGATTTTATTGGTTTGTTAGAAACCAAAATAAAAAGGGACAAGTTGGAGAGCACTTATGGTTCCTAGATAAGGGATGGAAAGTGGTTATTAACCATGATCATCATATGAATGGAAAGGTAGTAATTGGTTTTAATCCTCAAAAGGTGGAGATGGTAAGCAGGTTTAAGAATGACTAGCTAATACACTGTGACATTCTGCCGAAATAAATTAGTAAGGAGATTTCAGCAATAATGGTTTATGTAGCTAACCACAAGTTCTTAAGACAAGGTGCGTGGACTGAATTAGTAAGAGTACTGAATTAGTAAGAGTTAATAACTACATTACCTATAGATAGTGCTAGGGGAGTTTAATTGCACCCTAAAATTGACTAAAACTAGAGGAGGGAGAAACTGGAACCAATAAGACTGCAGAGAGTTACAGGAACTAATGAAGAAGACATGGTTATCTGATCTGAAATGGTATTGTAATGAGTTTACATGGAACAATAAATAGTATGGTGAATGGTTCTTATTGAGAAAACTAGATAGATATATGGTGAATGGCAAGTGGCTAGAGCAATTTCCCCTAAGTAGTGTTACTTTTGAGGAACCTAATGTCTCGGATCACAACCCAATATTTATAGATATTGTAGGGGATCGTCCTTCAGCAAGCGTCAAACGCAAGCACGGCGGAAGAACAAACCATTTGTTCTGGATGATCTCCATTAACGCCAGGATCAGTGTCGATCGACGAAGCAAACCAAGAACGTCCAAAGCAGAACGTCTCTGACGATATCCACGC
>JAOTBA010000002.1:20065077-20083089 GCA_025629845.1 Erythroxylum squamatum | reverse complement strand
TTTTACAATTATAGGTCTTTGTTAAACTTAAACAACTAATTACGTATAGCATAAATGAACACTATAATATTACATATTGATTAAATAATGATCCATCTCATTTTCATTATTTTTGAAATAAGGTTCATACACTTAATATTTATTACAATTTGATTGACTTATTTTTAGTTTGTCAATGTTGTAAGTACACAGCATAGCTCTAACTGGGTGATATACTCTAACCATAACCATCACTAAAATGGGAGAGCCATTTTTTTATAATTCAAATATGTTCAGGATGAATATTTTGAGGGAATCTAACTAGTTTATGCACTTAGAATGCCAAATAGAAGGAATTCCTACAAGATTTGAGATTTCAGTTATTTATATAGCTAACTTCAAATTCATAAGAAGGAAAGTCTAGGGGGATTTTTGCTTTTATCCAAGCTAGTCTTAATTTTCCTTATATTATAATTAGGGACCTCAACATGTACTCTATCCACCTGAAGCAGAAAGTCCAAAACAAAAACAAATGGTATTGACAAGATTAAGGAATGAAATGCTTTATTTGAGAATCTTAGATTTTTGGTAACCTATTTACTTAGGATAATAAAAAGATCAAGGAATGGTTTATTAGGAAAAAAACTAGACAAAGATCTAGCTAAATAGGAATGGATGGATCTTTTACCATATTCATCTAATCACTTTATCCCCTTAAATTGATTTGATGCTAGTATGGCTGAGATTCTAAATCTATCACCTAAACCAATAGTGAAAACCCCCTTTAGATTCTTAAATTTTTAACTGAAAGAAGTGATTTTCTAGAGGTGGTGGAAGGACTATGGAATAAAGATATTAAAGGGTTCAAAGCCTTTTGGTTGGCCAGGAAGTTAAAACTACAAAAAGATTGCCTAAAGTAGCTTTATAGATATGACACAACTACCCAGCTCAAAGAGGTTAAAGATAATCTCTATAAAGCATAAAAGGAATTGTATGACAACCCCACTATTTTAGTTTTGATTATAACTCGTTGAGATAAAAAGCTAGGGTTTCTTAGCTTAAAAAGGGAGACAACAATTTTAAATTCTTTAATAATTTGACTTTATCTAAAAGGAATAGGATCAAAATACCAATGTTGATGAATGATAAGGGGAGTATAATTAAAAATTTGGATAAAATCTAGAAGTGATCGACTTAAAATCCATAATAAAATTTAATAAGAATGTAGCTCCTAACAGGCATCAACTAAGTGACTTTGATAGAAGCTTGTTCAACTTGGATCCCATCAACTTATTGAAGTAATCTAGTGTAATATCTTCTAATTTATCTTGGTTTGTATGTTCAACCCCACTTATATCTTAAAGCATTTGAGATTTTGTTTCTATTTCTAGTAGTTAGGATTGAAGAGTGGAAAAATTTTGTATTGGCATCTCCTTTTTGTACTTGAGAATTGAGCTATGCAGTGAGCGAGCATTTTTATATTCCTTCAATCTTTATGTCTCTAAAAATCTTAAAGCAATGTCATGAGGGTTATAGCAATTTTCTTGAGTAGTCTTCAAATTATGCTTAGCTTCAATAAGGTTCAAATTATTTTGATTGGTAAACTCTTTAACTGAAAGTTTGAATTTTTAAAGTTTCCTCATAAGTTGGTAATACTTGTAACCTTCTACTTCTTTTGGCCAACTTTTGTAAACTGTCTCTTAAAATCCCTCTCTTTTTGTAAGTGCATTAAAAATTTGATGGGTGTTTTGCTTGGATTGTATTGGCATATCCTCTTAATTTTAATCCATGAATGATTTAAATAGACATTGTCTCTAAAATGAGCATATGAACTCATAAATGGAGGGAGCCACTACTAGTTAACCATTGCTCTGTTTAGCTTTTTCCTGATGTATAAGTTCCCTTGTTGCTTATTTTACCAAGTGACCAAGCGACTACATATCTTAAATCCATTAAGCCTACATACTATGTGAGTTCAATAAGCTATCCATAAGATCCTTTATGCTTAATTTCTCAACCCTTAAACTCTAGTGAGAAAGTGTACAATTGAAATCCCATATCATTATCCAAGGCCTGGTTATGCTTGGACTGATGATTTTAATGTCCTCCTACAGGCTAACTTTTTTCAAACATAAAGTTTGCTGCATAAATAATAGACATATTAAAATAGGCATGAGTACCTTGAATTTGGCAATTTAGATGCATAATTTGATCATATTCCGTAATTGTCTTAATCAACACTTTGTCTAAATTATAAGAACAAATATTCCTGCCAATGTAATGGTGAGTATGATTCGAGTAGATCTTCCATTTAGTGCCTAAAAGGCTAAGACACTTCTTTAGCTAAGGCAACTTTATTTTGGTTTCAATTAGGCCCATAATTAGGGGCTTCTTCTCTAAGATAACCTCTTTTATAGATTTTCTTTTAAGAAAGTCATTTAGCTCTCTTACATTCCAATTTAAAGCTATCATGCTATTAGATAAGAGGTTGTGAACTTCTTAGTCTTTTTTTTCCTTCTTCCTCCCTAATTTTCTTTTGTTAGATATTGTAGGTTCCAATTCCTCTTCCTTTTGATTCTCTATTATTTTAGCATTCTCATCATTAAAATTAATAGAACTACTAATCTCTATATCTCCCAGAAATACCTATGTGTTAGGCTTAGCAAGATTGTCCATAGCATGAATAAATTTTACTAATTTTGAATTCTCAACTTCCTTCTCTTGTTTTTGTACCAGAGCTGTTATATTCACCTAATTTGTATGCATGTCATTGCTCAAGATGGTAGAAGTAAAGGAGTTATCCAGTCCCATTAACTCAACATAACTATCAGTATTGAAGGTTTTACTTGTTGGCTCCTATTAAACTTTTTGGGTTTCTAGGGGTAAGAAATGGCAATCTCCACTCTTTTAACTTACCCTTTTTTTCTCTTAACTTCATAACAAGAATATACTCTGGCAACTCAACATTCTTTTTAACTTCTATGCATAACTTGGAATAGTAGATTCTCTCCATATGTGCAATTTGAGTATCCATACAAATTAACTTGCCTATGGAGCTTGCTAAGAAGCTAAGCCCTTAATAGTCCATACTTTAAGGGGTATATTGTGAAAATTTACCTAGAATAGGATATTATCAATATTACTTTTTTCAAGTTCACTCTTGGCCTCCATTTATGGATGAACATAAATTGTCCCCCTTTATGCCAGGGACCTTGCTCCAGGCAAGTCGTGTTGTTGAACTTGAATATAAAGGTGTCATCCTCCGTGAGCATTGTTCTCTCCAATCCCTTCTTGCTCCATCTATCCATAGCCCATGTTTGCACTAGTGGAAATGTTGGTCTTTTACTCCAGAAGAAACCAACAAATGCAGAGGACTATATTGACGCTCCTACTTTAAACAGATTTGCAAGTGGGGTTAGAAATCCATTTACCATTAATACCTCGTAGTGTTTGAGTTTGCGTTTAGTCTATTGGGTTGTTATTTTATCTTTCCAAGTACCAATGGCGTGACCATTGCTAGAGGATGTAGCGTTACCAGTCTTGTGAGGTGATTGATAACCAGTGTTCAATGCTTAAGAGTCACATACTAGCTTATGAAATTCTTCCAATCTAAGATTTTTCCCTCTTTCCCTAGAGTGTTCAGGTCCTTCAGGTGAAAGTGGTCACTTTGTCATCTTGTTCTGGCTATCCTTAGAGCTGAAACCCTTGCCCAGGCTCGCTTCTACGTTGTTGTATCAATCCGACAATGTACCTGTTGCAAATGGTAACTTGCCAAAAAAGGAAAGAACCACGGTCAATTTTGTAAATGTTCTAATAAGAAGCTAGATTGATCCCCTCTATTTGATACATATTTCTATTACTAAAAATTCCTCAAACTTCTTAGAATTATTAGCAAATTTCAACCATCCACATAACTAAACTTTCTACAGTTGGAAAAAATAACAATAGGTAAATTCTCAAATTTTAACCAAACTTAATCCTATTTTAAATTCAATATTTTGTTGATTCTATATGCTAACTCAAGAGATAAATAATGTCATTATATTTTTATGTTAACTCATTACCAATTAAAAAATTACACTTTTTATCTAAAATTCACAGATTGGGTAATTATATGTTGTCAACAATTGTCCAACACTAAACATTAATATATGATGATGTAGAAAAGTAGAAAACGAGAGAGGGGACTAATGAAGGGGAGACGAGAGTAACTGCAATGGAGTCGTCTCAAAATTACTAGAGAACAGACTCATTGGACAATAGAACCTGTTCAGCTAAGATAAATGAGGAAATGTAGATGCTAATGTGAGAAAATTCAAATACACAAGTGGAGAGAAATTAAGGGATTAAGGAAAGAGATTATATGAATAGCTAGCTATTCATTCTCAACCTATTAATGTGACAGGATTTATAATGAACTAAACAATTACAAAGGATAATAGCATGCTAATTAATTAGAGTAGTTGTGTCGGGGAGAGCTCTCCCTTCTCTTAGTTTATTTCCTTTGGACTTCTTTAGCCCATATGTTAATGCAAATACAAATTATAATTAGTGCACTCCCAACATCTTTCTATAAAGTTATTAATGAATCGAAAAGAAAAGGAACAATTATACGAAGGAGTTGGCCATTAATTGAATTGACAAAGTAACAAGGTAGTAAAAGGACTATTTCATCGCATTTAAATCATGCCACCAAGCTTTGCAACTTATTGACAAAATCATCGAGATATGACTTTTCAAGGCCTTCCCTCAAAAGGAACTCTCTCCATTTTGTATGGTTTGATCTCACTTCTTTTCCCACTTCACTATCATCATCCATGACAGCTTTCACTGCTCTGTAAACCCCATCCCTTGTAAACAATCCACTCTCTTCATCCTTCTCCACCTCCACCCCCACTTTCAGATCCCCACCCATCAATCTTGCATTGATTAGTTGATCTCCGAAATTTGGAAGTAATACTATCTGGCACTTATTTATCATAACTTCCGATAAGGACCCAGATCCACAATGTGTCACAAAGCACCCCACACTTGGGTGTTTTAGTATTAACTGTTGTTGGACCCATCCTCCGTACACAAACCCTCTTCCCTGAATTCTCTTTTCAAATCCTTCTGGAAGAGCTGATTCAACAGTTTCTACACCTACTGGTGGTCTAAGAGTAGCTAAAAAGGGTAAACCTGTAAGCTCCAGACCTAGTAAGAGCTCCTGAAACTGACCTTTTTGAAGAACACATTCACTCCCAAAGGCACAAAAAACCAAAGTTCCATCTTGAAAGTTCTCCAGCATTTGTGCGAATTGTTCTTCTAACGTCGAATTTGGTGGTTCCGGCACGACAGGACCTGCCAGGATTACTGGTTTGCCAAATTTACTCTCCACGTAATTGCAATAAGATCCTTCCATCTCTAGACATGTTTTGAAACTAACTGCATCACACGTTTCGAGGGAGGTTAATTGTCGTTCCATGAACGACATGCCACTGCCAGAAGGACTTACGTGCACAGCAGCCAATCCTCGGGCTTCATGAGCACGTAGCCTTATCGATGATGGAGGAAAACCTGGAGGGGGCTGCTTCAGATCAGCTTCGATCAAGCCTCTTCCATGGATCTTCGGTTCCGTTCTCAGTAAGTAACCAACGGTGGCAGGACTAATCAGATAATAGTGAACTGATTTCGCACCCAATTTACGAGCCAATGTCGGCAACCAACAAGCAAAATCAAAAAACACAAGGTCAGGCTTTAGGTCAAGAAGATGAGACTCAACAACTGGTTTTGTGAGATCCAGGGCCCTGGCCAAAAGTTGTTGCAATTGGAACGGAACATCAGCTGTTGTCTCAGTGCCCAGAGGGAGACCATCCACGTGCGGCACGGCAATAGGAACGAAGGTGATGAGATGTGGATGTAGATTGAAGGACTCTAGTTTCAGTATAGCCTTTATTGGCAACAAGAAGGAGATTTTATGGCCTCTATCTGCAAGTTTGTTGGAGATATGGAGAAAAGGGGTGAGATGACCAAAGGCAAACCATGGATACATCAGTATGTGCAAGATTTTGTCAGTCATAGCTGCTCCTCTTACAATCGTCAAACACTCAGGATTTGCTTCCGAGAAGACGGCTGGGGATTTGGTTTACATTTTTTAGCACACCCCGAGTGCAATGAAAATGGAAACCGAATGGCAAATCCGTTTCCCTAAATACCTGTTCAAGGACAAGTATGCTACGTACAAACATCAGTTTGTGGTAGATAATGCTCTGCAAATTTGGTTGAAACTTACAAAATGCTAGTCGCGTGCATTATTTTACGGCTGGAGTTAACTTATTTATAAATTAATTAAGAGTGCATGTACGAGTAAAGGAAGTGGAGATTTTGGAATTTTAAATGCTTTCTTTCTTATTTGTTAAAAGTAGTCAGATAATTTGATGTAAAAGATATTTTTTTAAAAATATATAATAAAAATATTTTTAAGAACATAAATTAGAAGATATGCATGTTTATTACTAGAGACACATATATAAGTATCAACCACTTTACTATACACTCAATGAAAATTTAACTTTATTTAACTGAAAGAATATACTATTTTTATAAAATAAAAGAATATATTGAACAATATGAATTCTCAATAGGGATACAAATGAAGTGACGAGCTTACAACACATTGTTACAATAATTACCATTAACTTCAAGAGTTATAAGGAAATAGAGAAAAAAGAAGGTGAAGTAGAAAGCATTTAAACTCTTAGAGTAGAAAACTACACTTATGTCCTTAATTTAAAATAACTAATAATTTTGAACTCAAACTTTTTTAGTAATATGAGGAAACCTTCACCCTTTCTTAAAACATCAACCTTTTCCCCTTTGTTCTCCTAAATTAGACTCCTCTCAATTTCAACATTCTTATATGCTGAATTCGGATTATTGCATAAGCCCAACTCAGCCTCTTACAAACATCCCTGCCCCTTGTATTTGGATATAAACTTTTTTTTTAAGATCAACTCTACACCCTTCTCTTTTCTTTAGCCTAGGGTTTAACCCTTTTGATTTCGATTAGCTCACCTTTGTTAAACCACTTGGTTTAATAAAAACAACATAGTATCACTAGTACGTGATAACACTCCATTTCATAAACTAAGATATTTCCCATCTAAAACTAGAGAAGGCGGAACTGTTGTTGCCCTCCACTAGAGATTTTACAAATTGGAGCATCTAAATGGACTTCCAACTTAGTAGGCTACTTTGTAAATAAAGATTGGTATACCTTAAAATGCAAGTTTGGACACAAACTAATCAGAGGAAAGATGATCTCAATGATATTTTAGTAAATGAAAATAACCTTTTTCTTTAAGTTTAACTCAAAGTCTAACATGATAAAAATATTAGAGGCAGCGTCATGACATATCAATAATAAGCTAATGTTCTTGTAGACATAGCACCCATAAGTAGATATAAGAAATATGAAGTTTAAACATGTTTTAGTAAAGATTAAGTTACATAATATAACTTTATAGTACTAGTATATAAATAGATTATACTTTTTATACATTTTAATAAGCAGATCTTTACCTTAATAAGGCAATAGCAAGTATAAAAAGAATAGGCTATACATGTATATGTGTTGAGATATAGATGGACAATTAGCTCCTTAATAGGCTATTTATAATGAAGTTTAATGAAGAAGGGAATATTTAGGAGGTAGAAATTCATTTGAGCTATAAATGAAAACCTATTATCTTATAGAAAAGGAAGGACTGGAAGCCAATTGGAAAAATCTTTCAATATGGAGAATACTAGGAGGTAATGGAAGAAAATGTTCAAAAAGTTCATAAATGGTGGCTTAAATTCTCATATTGCTAAATTTGGGAAAGGCAGGCTTACTAGTGAGAAAAAAAAAGACGAAGATCAAAAAAATATTGTCATTAAGGAAATAAGAAGCATATAAGACCATGGAGACACTCCCAATAACTAGATATAATGACCTTGAATTCATATATTAACTAGTACTTACTAACATCCATCATTAGAGGATTTTGTTTTAAAAAGAAACTAGGGAGGAATCGCAAGGACAAGGATACTAATAATCCTTCATAATATTTGTTAACAGTTGGAATATTAGAGAGATTAATTGCCCCAAAAAAAAAATAATTGCTTTAAGAATTTTTATTTAAGAAGAAATTATTTTATTATTCTTTTAGATACAAAAATAAAAGCTAACATACTACAAGATAGCCTTTATTTTTTTATAAAGGAATTGGGTGACACTTTAAAATCATCAAAATCACCATAACAGAAGGATCATAGTCAAACCTACCTAACTTAACACTCTGATCAATTTTTATATTGCCAGGTAACGATTAGTAGTCCTATTACAAGAATGATTATCATATTCATATATGATGAAAATGTGGAATTATATAATAAAAAAGTTTGGGGTGATCTTGTTAACACACAACTTAATAACACAATCCTACAATTCATTTTAGGAGATTTCAACTACACACTTTACTTACAATAAGCAGAAGGGTCCATATCTAAGGCAAATCCTTGTAATGAAAACATTATGAGATGCGTAAACTAATTGGGACTATCCAATCTTAGTTATGAAGCCAATCAATTCATTTGGAATAGAAAACAAAGTGGAAGTTTTCTATTTGGAAAAAATCTTGATGGAAATTTAATAAACTTAAGTCAGACAACTAAATTCATTTATAATAAATCCCTTTTTTCAAATCCTCTATTGTCAGACCATACTCTAATTGAAGTGCGTTCAAAATTTTTAACATAGCATTGTAAATTAAATAATTACCTCACTAAAGCCCCAGAATTCAAGGAGGAATTTAGTACAAGCTTAGTGATAAGAGTTGAAGGACTTAATGCGTTTAAATGTATGGAAAAAATAAAGGCCATTAAGTACGAACTTAAAGATCTTAACACCAAATATAGTGACACTCTTTAGATCAAAAATTAGGCTTTGATCAACTTACAAAAATTTAGGAAGAGCAAAACTCTAAACCAGGTAAAAAAAGTATTAAGTTGAGAAAAAGATTGCTTTAAAAATATATATATATAGACGCAATTCAAATCCACAAGTCTTTGATAAGAAAAAAAATAAAGAGTTTAATAGCTTGAAGAAGGAAATAAAATAGAAAATTTTCCATTATATTGTGTTAAAAAAGATAATTATTAACATAATCACTTCTTTATGGAACTTCGATGGCTCCACCTTAAATATCTATCAGGAACTGAAAGAACATACAGTTAACTTTTCAAATAAACCCTTAGTGAAGCTAAAAGCTTATTAGTTATGATATATGTTTATCCTATCAAAACTAAACTAAAGATCATTAAGTAAATAGATACACTTGTCATTCTTAATGTTATATTCTGGGTCAATACAGATGTTGATCCTTCAAGGACTAAAAGCACTAGACTAACTATATTTTTGTTATCTACTACAAAAAAAATTATTGAATTAAAGGAAAAAGATTAACGAAACTAAAGTTACTAATACGAAGTAAGAAACCAAAGCAATGTGTAAGACTAAAACAATCAATATATAAACAAAATCTAGATAAGAATTTCCTCATAACCTTTTTGTGCTTACGCTTATCTTGATTTAATGGTTAACCTAGTTTGTTATACTATAGATATTAAATTCATACATACATTCTTTCTCAAGGTATGAAAATCCTATCCTTAAGTTTATTGAATTAAATCTCTTTCTAATAAAAAAATCCTATGATTACATTAACTTGTTATATAAATTCCCTTCATAGATTTAGCTTTAAATTAGAAGATCTATTGGTCTTCCCTCTAGGATTCCATGCAAATCATGTTATTCTTGTCTTGGTCTATTTATACATATGATTTGTCAATCCCTATAAATGAAATCCAATATTAAACCCAAATCCTACAAATCTTAATTTAATCATAATGTATAATTATGAATAAGTTGCAATAAGAGTTAGGCCTTTCATTGAATTAAGAAATAAAAAAAAAATTCACATAAATGTTAAAGCATAAATTTCACATACATTAAGTTCTCTACATCGGGTGTTGACAAAGGTCACACTATCATGCTTCTTAGTGTGGGTGCATAAATAGAGTTGACGAGGTGTAGGCTTCCTGCATATACTTTTCCTGTATTAGAATAAAATATTATAAGTGAACTACAATTTACAAAAATTTCAGCAAAGTTTTGTATATTTTTTATGGTATTTGCCCCCTGTTGAGCAAAGAAAGTAACTCAACTGCATAACCATATATGACACCAGATATTTATAACATTATCATTCTCTATAATACACATATATTTTCATTCCAAAATTCACACATCAAATTAAATTGAAATCAAAATTTATACATCAAAGTAAAAAAAAAAAAAGTGTAAAGTGTAGATACTTACAAGTTTCTTTGAATGTTCCTCGTGGATAATAAATCCTCTAGTGTGTATAGGAAGACTCTCTCCCTCTGGTCCTCTACATCTGTTTGTAGAATTGTGCTCTAAAATGGACATTTCCTTGGGCAATATCCAATACTGCTACCAACGGCTCCATATTTCTTTAAATATATAAAGAGGTAGTACCTCAGTCTTGTGTATTGCACCAAGAAAGTCTCCATAACATATACAACTCGCCTCTCCCATACTTTATAAAAAACTACGCCAAATTTAGAATCCTAAAAAAATCTTTCTAAAAAAAAAAAGAAAAACATACCATAAGTACTTATAACCTACAATATTTATCTAATTAATGTATAAAATTAATTAGATAAAAATATAAAATGATATTTTTTCCCTCAAACTCCTGATAATAGAAATCCGTTGTCGCCTAAGAGATATTCGTCTATATATAACCCTCAAGATCAATCTTCTCCTTGAAGTCGGATGTCATGTTTCTTGAGCATGTTCCAAATGGAATCAAACTAATATAAAAGCAAATTTAGATCATTTTCAAATTAAAACCTATAACTTCATTATAAACTTATGGTGTTTCATATATTTTCACTTACAGACTGTTGACAATTGTGATGTAAGTTCTTCCATCAACTCCCTTAGCTCTAGGATGGAAGTCGCCTCCTTCATATGTAATGTTTACCCCTGATATCTCTATCAGTATAGGGGTGGTGGATGAAGGAGAAAAGGTAGATTATGTAGCAAGGTAGGATGGTGTAGCATCAGGCATTGTTTTGAAAACCGAACCGTCCGATTGACTCCTAAAAATCGGTCCCTAATTGAACCAGTGAGAACCGGTCAAAACCGGTCAATTGGTTCGACCGGTTCGACCACTAGTTCAATAAATTTTAAATTTTTAAATATTTTTTATATTATTTGGTATATTTTTTTAATATTACTAATATTATATATAATTAAATATAATTATTGTATAATTATGACGTCATACTGGTTCGACCAAACCGGTGACCAGTAAGGCCTCCGGTTCGATGTCCGGTCCGGGTTTCAAAACCTTGGCATCGGGTGACTGTACATGGATTGTAGGTCAAAAAGGTGATGCCTCATCTAGATATGCAGTAGGTAGACGTATAGATTCTATAGCATCTGTATAATATGATGCTTCACTTGGACCTACACTCGTGGTTACTTGATCCTTGGTTGTATCATGTCCTGTTTTCTCTTTGGTGACATATTTTTAACATGATATTAGCATTTTATTGAATATTCCAGTAATAGAACAATATAAATTCAATATATAACAATATATTGTTGATGCAATAAAAGATTAATTCATATAATATGTTATACAAACACAAATTAATCGTTATCATGATTACTTAATTGTAACTCAAAATCATCATCATCTTCTTTTTCCAAAGAATTAGAATCAAACTCAGATTCCTCTTCAGATATCTCGCCCTCCTTATCCTCTCTAGATGAAATTTCAACATATTCATTATTTGGATCATTCAAAGGTTTATTCTCATCATATGTAACATATGCATTTATTTTATAAACATCTTCCTGAAACGCTTCACTTTCAATTCTCTTATTTTCTCCTTTTCCATGTAATTCCAAAATACTTCTAAGTTTAACTTTTCAAACGGTCAATCAAGTTTTTAGCTCTGTTGATGTGATTATTATTAATATTACTTAGGAAGTTAATTTAATGACAACTTGATTCTGATTGCATATTAATTTGCCGAAGATGTATAGTATGAATTGACATATTGAAATTAATGATGGATTGATTTTGTAAATTTATAATTTTGATTATAGTTTACTTGAGGACAAGTAAAAACTTAAGTATGGGGATATTAGATATGTTGAATTGGGGTACTTATTGGATAGTTGTGAAAAAAACTAGTAAAGTAAGTAGTATCGATAGAGTCGCATTAAAAAAGGATTTATGCTTTGTAAACAAGTCGTGTAATATTTCTTGAGTAAGGTTCCTTCATTTAAACCCCACTTATGCCAATCATACCTTACCTAAGCCCCATTATAACCTTTATAAAGATCTTTTGATTTTTATTTCTAGTTTGTACATAAGTGGTGGAGATGTGATTTTACTGCAAGCATATGGTAAGAATTTTACTATGCATGAATTGAGAGTCTTGATACTTTTCACCCTAAAAACTTGAGCGCATTGAGTGAAATCTTATAAGGGTGTAAAGATGTATGCTTATGATTTCAATGCGATTGTTGATGTGATTATTATTAATATTACTTGGGAAAATTTAATGACAACTTGATTCTGATTGCATGTTAATTTAGTTCAATACGATACGATGATGTATAGTATGAATGGATAAGTTGAAATTGACGATGGATTGATGTTGTAAATTTATAATTTTGATTATAACTTGCTTGAGGACAAGCAAAAACTTAGGTGTAGGGACATCTGATAAATGGTTAATTGATTATATTTTTACCCCATATTTAATGTATTCTTACTTGATATTTTATACTTTTTTTGTATATTTGCTAGTTAATGCGCTTCAAATGTGTTTATAGTTGATAATTGGCTCCATAGTCTTCAAGGAGAAGAATTTGGTAAAAAATGCAACATAAAACATAAAATCAACAATCAGAAAGGAGTGCACATCCGTGCAATTTTGTGGTACTCAATAGATTCTGATTATGCACAGTCTCTTACATGGCCTAGAAACCTAGAATTTAATATAAAAGTGATGTTTTGGGGGTAGAAAGAAGGAGACTTTGGGAGGCGATTTTTAGATGTGGAGAATGTCCATAATGGACAATTTTGGTCTAGAGAAGTAGGAAACATGAAGAAGTCATAAAAAGATCCATCAGAATACAAGATCAAACTTCTACATTGCAAAAATACTTGATAGATAACTTTTATTCATTTTTCATAGATAAGATTGTGTTTATAGATACTAACATCTTTAATATTTGATGTCAGTTTAAGTGCATATGTCTTCCCAGGAAAGTATAGTATTCAATATATCAGAAGAAAGGTAAGGCACTAATTTAAGAAACTGGAACAATAAGGAAGACAACCAATAATCAACTTGGATGATAAAGGACATCAATAAGGTTAAGATGAATAAAAGAAGAAAATGGAGCAATAAGGATAATAAGTAAAGTTGAATAAAAAGCTTTTGAACTTGGAGGCAAACTACTGAGTTAGTTATATTAATCTTTATAGTTTATATATAACATGTGATCCTATGTACAAAAACTATGTATGCAATTTCTCTTATTTTTATAAACTTATATAGAACGGTATGCGCTTCTTCTATACTTGTGAAGTTATAGATAGCCCCATATACAAATTTATTTATTACTCATTACCATAGTGTAAGACACATGTGTACTCTTTTTTAAAGTATATTGTTTCCTTTGTTATGTAATAAGTGATTAAATCCACGTATAATGTCATTTTAATTCAGAAAAACTATTTGTGAATCTATATTTTAAATTTTACAATTATAGGTCTTAGTTAAACTTAAACAACTAATTACGTACAATATAAATGAACACTACAATATTACATATAGATTAAATAATGATCCATCTCATTTCCTATTTCTTTAATTGTTTTATTTTTATTTTCTTTCTATTAAAAATATGAAATCAATCTTTAGGTTAGATAATAGGGGAAGGGTAAGTACTAGTATTCATGGGATCGACTCATACTTACCAGTACTAGCTACAACTACACCGTGTACTTGCAATTTATTAAAATATTGACTAACACGAAAACAGGTCAATTAAGGCATATAAAGGTATTATTGAAAAAGCATAAATCTGTACCATGTGAACAATTTTGAAGAATACCCGAGGAAGAACATAGACACACTATCAGACCTTTCATCTTTAAGAAAAGAGTAGGAAAGCTTTCCAAAGAAAAAGAAAATATGGGAAGGTAAAAAGGATGGTCTATGATGAAAAACTAGAAGACATGTCATCTATAAGAAATGTAAAAATTGTTGGAAACAATTCTAAAACATGTAAGATATCATTTTTTGAGTCACGTAATATAATCCAATCTCAATCTTCAATGATGACAATCTTTTTTATACATTGTTCATGGATGATATTTTGTTTATAAATACTAACATCTTTAATATTTGATGTCAGGTTAGGTGCATAAGTCTTCCCAAGAAAGTATAGTATCAATATATATCAGAAGAAAGGTAAGGTACTAATTCAAGAAACTGGAACAATAAGGAAGACAACCAATAATCAACTTGGAAGATATAAGACTTCAATAAGGTTAAGATGAATAAAAGAAGAAGATGGACCAATAAAATGATAAGAAGTAAAGTTGAATAAAAAGCTTTTGGACTTGGAGGCAAACTACTAAGTTATATATATTAATCTTTATGGTTTGTATATAACATGTGATCCTATGTACAAAAACTATGTATGCAATTTCTCTTATATTTGTAAACTTTATATAGAACGATAAGCGTTGTGTCTTCTGTACTTGTGAACTTATAGATAGCCCCATATATAACTTTATTTATACTAATTACCATAGTGTAAGACACATGTGTACTATTTTCGTAAGTATACTGTTTCCTTTGTTATGTAATAAGTGATTAAATCCACTTACAATGTCATTTTAATTCAGAAAAACTATTTGTGAATCTATATTTTAAATTTTACAATTATAGGTCTTTGTTAAACTTAAACAACTAATTACGTATAGCATAAATGAACACTATAATATTACATATAGATTAAATAATGATCCATCTCATTTTCATTATTTTGGAAATAAGGCTCATACACTTAATATGTGTTACAATTTGATTGACTTATTTTTAGTTTGTCAATATTGTAAGTACACGATATAGCTATAACTAGCATAAGCAAGTTTCTGTCAAATCCTATGAAGATAATGATTAATAGTAATTACCATTATCCTATTATCTAGTCTATGAATTGAGTGTTGATTTTTAATAAAGAAAATAATATTAAAATAGATAAATTAGGAAACAATAATGAATAAAGAACAAAGGAAATTGCTTAGAAAACAATCAATATCAAGAATTAGTGCTTAGGCGATGAATCCCTTTAAAACCCTTAGATAATTAACCTTTTATTATGCAATTGTTTTATTGACTATTATATTGTGAAAATTCCTATCTTATGTTAATAACTCTTTTGAGACTACTAACAATTAATCATATGTACCAAAATTCTTTAGGTTCAGGTTAAAGTTTCTAGGATTGCTTTACCGATTTGTGAATTTCGTTAGTAGGTTTGACCCTAATCCAGTAGACTTATGTTGACCTATCTTTAGACTTGCAATAAACTCCTTTAAATTATTGTAGATTTATTCATAAAAAGGATCTCTTAATCTCTATGCTATGAAATCAAATTATGTATGAATATTCCATATTTGTTAGAACATATATAAAACATATAATTGAATCACAATAGATCGAAAGAATCAAAACATATTGTAGCATAAACTAGAGTTCATCACACCTAGACACTAAAAAGCATCTAATTAAACATGATACATGAAATCAAAGATAAACTAATAGAAACAAAGAGTTCTTAATTCTAAATGTCCCTTCTTTTCTATCGAATGTTCTTGCAAGTTTGAAGTTTGATGTTGTAATTTATTGGATATTTTGATGAATTCTATGCAATTTCCACTTCTCTGGATTAATATTTTCCCTTTTGAATGTTCTTCACATCTAGAATTACCTCAGAATGTCTACTCTTTTATTTTACCTCAGCTCACTACTTTTTTATAGTAAAATTTAAGGTTCAGAGAGGTACAAGGTCTAATACACAAGTGTGCACTAGACCATGTATGTCCCAAAATCTATAGAATTCATGATTCTGTATGGGTTGTGAGATGTACACAGCCATAGACATGGTCGTGTATCCCTTAAAGTTTTTAGGTTTCTAGGCGTAAGAAATGGCAATCTCCACTCTTGTAACTTTCCCTTCTCTTAACTTCATAACAAGGATATACTCTAGCAACTCAACATTCTTTTTAACTTCTATGCATAATTGGCATAGTAGATTCTTTCCATATGTGCAATTTGAGTATCCATACAAATTAACTTGCCTAGGGAGCTTGCTAAGAAGCTAAGCCCTTAATAGTCCATACTTTAAGGGGTATATTGTGAAAATTCACCTAGATTAGGATATTATCAATATTACCTCTATCAAGTTCAACTCTTAGCCTCCATTTTTGGATGAGCATAAATTGTCCCCCTTTATGCCAGGGACCTTTCTCCAAGCAAGTTGTGTTGTTGAACTTGAATATAAAGGTGTCATCCTTCGTGAGCATTGTTCTCTCCAGTCCCTTCTTGCTCCATCTATCCATCTCCCATGTTTGCACTAGTGGAAATGTTGGTCTTTTACTCCAGAAGAAACCAACTAATGCAGAGGACCATATTGACGCTCCTACTTTAAACAAATTTACAAATGGGGTTAGAACTCCATTTACCATTAATCCCTCGTAGTGTTTGAGTTTGCGTTTAGTCTATTGAGTTGTTATTTTATCTTTCCAATGACCAATCACTACAAGAAAACAAACCCTTTTGTGACGTTTTTAAAATGTTTAAAAAACGTCACAAAACACGTCACGAAATATGGTGTAGGCAAAAGGTATCCGCAATGTTTTGTGAAAAACGTCAAAGAAAATATTGACATTCCGTGGCGTTTAAAAAAACGTCACTGAAAGTTTGGACAATTCGCGACGTTTTTAAAAAAACGTCGCAGATTGTCTAACATTCTGCGACATTGTTAAAACGTCATAAAATGTGAAGGAATCTGCAACATTTTTTTGAACACGTCACGGAATGTCTTTCGCGACGTTTTTAGAAACATCGCGAAATGTCTTCTGCGACGTTTTTATTATTATCTGCATTATTTTTTATTTTTTCTATTTTTCAAAAATCAAATTAATTTAATTATTTTTAAATTTTAATAATTGTTTTTTAAAATACAAATTTTTAATCTTATTTGTTTAGTAACTATTCAATATTATTTATGAATTTTATTTATTTAATAATTCTTCAATTTTTTAGTATATCGTTAATTTTAATAATTATTCATGTATCACAAAAATTTCATACCTATAGATAATGTATTATTTAATTACAATTCGCAAATATATTATAATACACTTATAAAGTGTGATGACAATTAGCTAGTAAAATAAAATAATTATGGAAAATCAACATTTTTTAGAACCATTAAACATATTTTGCATATTTCATAGGATCAATAGATATGATAAGAGAACAATTACATGGTAGGTATTCTTTTGGAAATTACTTATTATCATATTTCTTTTTGTATCATTTTACAAGAAAATGAAATTATCATGTTTCTTTTTGAACATCAAGAACATTCCCAGGCCTACCCATTTGGTCTTTTCTTTCTGCTTGACGATGAGCATCCTGCCCGGCTGCCACTTGAGGTCGTGCTTGTTGGTATTTATTCCTTTCGTTCCTATGCCAATTCCATGAGCAGTATCAAGAATATGATTCCAGAATGATTACCAAACCCATATGGGCTACATGATCCTCTTGTTCTCGTTACTTGAAACTTCCATCTCATACTGTGCTCATCACTTCTTTTCC
>JAOTBA010000002.1:19863590-19877884 GCA_025629845.1 Erythroxylum squamatum | reverse complement strand
GGGGCTTAGCATTAGTCTGGCTAAGCCGGGATACCTAATGTAATAAAAAAAACATTTTACAATCGTTATAACCTAGTCTAAAGGAGAAGATAGGCAGCCCTAGGTATTTAAAAGGAGTTTTAGCCAATTGGAGTCCTGAAACTTGTACCAAAATGTGTTCCAATGTAGTACTTTGATTATAAAACATAAAGAGGAGAATATTGTATTTGTTGATGATATGTTTTTAGTAGGAGATGATCTAGATGAAATGAAATCGTTATAGGAATATTTGGCTACTGAGTTTGAAATAAAGAATCTATGATAACTTAAATATTTCTTAGGAAATGAAACTGCAAGAACGAATAAGGGGATTTTTTTTTCATAATAGAAGTATGTGTTGGATCTTTTGACTAAAACTTAAAAGCTTGCTTGCAAGTTATTAGTAATGCTTATAGAACAGACATAGGCCACTACTATCGATTGGCTAAAAAGGATTATTGTTCTTGAAAAATGTTGTCTCTAACATTGAAAGATACAAAGACACTAACTAGGTAAGGGACTAAACAACCAAAAACTCGACATCTACTTTCTTCACTTTTGTGGAAGATAATCTCATTACTTAAAGCAGTAAGAAGCAGAAGGATGTTGCATGATTAAACGAAAAAGATAAATTACAAGGTATGACTTATAGTGTATACAAGTTATCATGGATTAAAAGTGTTCTTAACAATTTGGGAATTGAATATAAAAAACTTATGAATTTTCATTGTGATAATAAGGTAGCTATTAGATTTTACAAAATTCTTTTACAAAATGACCATACCAAACATGTTAAAGTTGACTGTTATTTTATCAAAGAGAACTTGCATGAAAAGATTATTGTTCCCACCACATAAAGTTAATTAGACAATATTATCATAAAAATAATTTTTAAAAAAAATTTAATGATATAATTAATAAGTTAAACGCTCTAACTTGAGAGGAGTGTTAATATGAATCCTCTAGGAATTGATTTGGGAATTAATTTTCATAATTAAATGATTCTAGTTATAAGTTGACCAATTTATATATTAAATATAGGAATACATAGTTTCCTTAAAATAATCAAGATTATATGAAAGGTGTATTAATATGAATTTTCTAGGAATTTATTTGGGAATTACTTTTATAATTATACGATTATAGTTATAAGTTAACCAATTTATATATTAACGTAGGAATACATAGTTTCCTTTAAATATGATTGTTTTCTATTTTTGAGATGTAATTCATAGTTTCCTTTAAATATGATTGTTTTCTATTTTTGAGATGTAATTATACTTACAAATTTAAGACGCGTTGGCTGCAAAAAGCTGGCGCTAAGAATTACAAGGAACTAAACAGCTGGCTGTTCTATTTTGCTGTTGAATGTTGTTTCAACTTATGTCATCTACATATTTTTATAGATTTCATGCAAATGTACGGATAAGATGACTTGAAACATAGTTGTAACAATAAAAGTGAAACAGGTAATATAATCCCGTCTTTCGAGTATTTGGTTAAAGGCTTAGTGACAGAATTAGAGGGAATTACCAAAAGAACCAACGGCTATACAAGCCATATATCTTGCCGCCATTCTTACGCTCACTTATAAATTGCAATCACACTCTCCAGTGTTGCCACTCTGTTCTTCACTCTCTCTGATAGCTCTAAGATCGTGAGATTTTTCTCTGTAGCCAGATAACCGCCATTTCTCACTCAAGTCGAGGCAAGTCTCTCTCTCCCTCCGCCACCCTCTCTCAATAAACATTAGAAACTTTAACTACAGTTTCGTCGATATGATCCATTATTTATTTTGCTTCCATTGGTGCGTAATTTTGAAGTCGACCTATTCAACATCTGGCTTTTTGTGTTTGATCCGTATCAAATCGTGTTTTGATGAAGTAGGAATTCGTTTTCGACCTTTCAATATGAAATTTCTATGCTTCTCGGCTTTTCCTCTGTATTTTTTCACCCGTAAATGAAGTTGAGGCATCGCCCTGGATTGTTGTCTCAGCTATGTGTTTTAATTGACTAATTTCTTCACCTGTCAAAGTCGATTCTGATTTTTGTATTGAATCGAAGGTAGATTTAATTGTGTCTCTGATCATTTTATCATTGATCATTGTACTTGCGTAGCAGATTGTTTTGCTTGATTGTTGTTAAGGAGTGGAATATGTTTGAAGTTGAGTTCTGTTTGGCTTCTGTGTTGTTCATTTGACCAGTTTCGAGAAGACTTCTTCTGTGTATATTTCTTTTTCAATTTGGCCTGTAACTGTGATTTAAACTTCTATGACGACTTGGCTTTGTGCTTTTCGTTCTTGATTTTGTGATTGAACAAGGTTACTACTCACACTGGAGATACAGTATTGCTCAGGAATAAGTTTGGTAGCAGGAAATCAGGAGGTTGAGATGACGGTTGCAAGCAATATGATATTGAGATGGTTAACTAGTGATGATTACCAATAGTAGCACATCCGTGTATGAAGTTCTTAGATGAACAACCATAAAGGAAAGCAACTAGACTTGACTGTAAACAGATATACTCCACAATGTGCTTAAACTGATTAATATTGCATAACCATCCTGTGCTTCCGAAGGTTACTTGCATATCGTTTTGCTTGATATTCTGTGATTGTTAAATTAAGTTCTTAGGTCATCGTTGCATAATATTGCATAGAGCTTTTATCTCCAAGGTGCCTCATTTTTTAATTTCATTTAAACTCCAATCTAAAAATGAAGTTATTTTCCAACGCTAGTAACAAGGGAACATTTCTTGCAGATGAAGGAATCAAAGGAGTCCTCTTGTCCTCCAAGTGCCAAGGACAAAAATTCCTTGTTGGGTAATCTTTTGCTGCTCTCTACTTGTGCCTTGCATTCAGAAGTTCAACTTGATTATTTTGAGTCCAATATGACCGCAAATCATTTACATGGACAGAATCTAGGAATACTGCAAATATCTTGATCTTGTTGTCATCGACCAATTTAACATATCAAGAAATTGCTAATATTGAAGCATATTGGTGCAAGTGGAAGCACCTAAATGGCTCCTGAAAATGCCACGAAATTTTGTTGAACATCTTCTAACTCACAACAACCAAGAATTTCTTTCTTGGAATGGCATCACCTATCCATCCGTATCATATGCATGTGGGGTATATACTCCCTACTAATATATTATACATATATAGAAACTAATTTCAATGAGACTTGACTGGGGACCTTGGTTTCTCAACCAACAAAAGCTTCTAGCTTCCATGGATCAAGAGGCTATCTATTATAAACTCCATATCATTTTTAAGCTAGTGATATTTTATCCTGCAATTGTGTCATTTTGTCTGTGTGATTATTTTTTGATATACAAGAACTATGAACCAATGTCACAACCAACCTTTTGCAGATGAGGAAATTGGAATGGAATTCCTGAGCTCCTGGAAAACATCTGTCACAGGAGATAATTCATTAGATCTTGGTTTTGATTCGGTCTCCACTGGAAAGAAAAATAAATTTAACTTTGAGAAGTTGTAAGTTTAGTGAATCTATATCATTTTCCATTTTCCAATTTGATTTTCTTTCCTCCCTCTAGTTGACATTTTCTCATTAATTCTTCATGAGTCTAGTCTTGTTTTAGGGTAATGATTATGATAAAATCTTGAACTGAAATTCATTTTTCATTCATTTTCTCGTGCTCTCGAGAATGAGCTGTGTACAAATTTCCTTTTTCTTCTTCAATAGATATGTATACCTCAGAAAATTTTGCAATTGAAAAGTTCAATAAAGAGTAAAAGTTTTAATTTCCTAGGAGTATGTCTGCTACATATAGTAGTATATAGAAGCGAACAAATTTGTATGTGGGCAGTTTTCTTTTTCAGGGACATTGATTTCGATCTGGATGGAGATTTTGAGAAGCTATCATCCTTCAAAGTGGATATGTCAGATCTTGATTTCTCTTGCCCACTGAAACAGGCTGCTAAACCCAAGGAAGGATCTGCAGGAAAATCTCGTGGTGGAAAATTGGAGCAAGAACAGTTTACCTTCTCTTTTGACTTCAATGAGTAAATAAACAAAAATCTTAAGTAGCACTATTGGAATTCAATAGGTTAGGAGTTGTAGCATTTCTTACCTGCCATAACTCTTACTGCAATGCAGGCTAGAAAATTTTGATTTTAAAACAACAGTGGAGGGAGAAAAAACTTCATTAAATAACTTGAACAACAAAGAGATTGTTCCAAATAATAAAGAACGTGATGTCTCTAAAACTGCCTTCTGTGGAAGTGCTGATCCATTTGATGATGGAAAATTTGAAAAGCTTCAAAAATCAACAGATGTATCTACTTCCAAGGCTCATTCTGCTGTCAATGGTACAATGCTTAGCAATTCTTCAAATGTTAAATGTCTTTCTGGATCTCCAGCCTCTGAAGTTTTATTCATGTGAGATGTTGTAGACAATGTGGACACTGCTTTAGACGTTGCAAAGACTGGTGATTTTTCCTTTGAAAATATCCATTCAGGAGTTGCAAATTCTGAAGGTTTAGTCATGCCGTCTGTTGAAAGCCCTGTGCAAGGGAAAACAGCTAGTGATAACCAAGAAGAAGATCAACAAAATCATTCATTGGAGAAACCAATGTCAAAGTCCACTGGATCATTTATTCAACAGACCATGACATCACCTGACCAATCGATTGATGGAAATGATCTAGCTCAAGATATAGTTTCAGATATTCAGGGAGAAATTAGATCTCCAACTACTAAAGATAAGATGTCAGGAGCTCAGCAAAACCTTAATGGTGAAATGATTGCAGGTGTTGGCTTTAGTCATGATATCTCACAACCAATGGAGCTGCCTCAATCATGTCTTGCCAGATCAGATAGAAGTCAAAAGACTGATAGTGGAACTACAAGTCAAAATGTCTCGGAGCATGATCCAGAAATAGATTGTTTAGACCATGAAACGATTTCTGCTGAAAGTGTTTTACAGACAATGCCACATAACAACAGGCTCAGTAAGGACTCAGAGGATTCAACCCCAAAAATTTTGGTTCAACTAGGGAGGTTAGAAACTGAAATCAATTTGCTTAATTTCCATCATTTGCTCCTTGCACCCATTCTATTAGTTTTGGGGTCAGGAGCTGCAAAAACTATTTGATGATCCACTTTGGTGGGATCTATCTCATGTCATCAAGAAACATATAAAAGGATCATAGATGAATGTCTATCAGAATGTCAAAGGTACTAGGCATGTCAAGAAAATAATAGATCTTCGGAATTGCACTTACTATTTTTTTGAGCAACTCTTCAGGCATATAAATTGCAGTTACTAAGAGTATATTATCATCCAGTGGGTTGTTTTGAGCTTTTTATTTTTCTAAACTAAGCATCATACGCAAGTTTACACGTTTCTGATAGTTTAATGTGATGTAGTGATACTGTAAATGATAAAGTGCCACAAAGGAAGGAGAAAGAAGCAGAAATTGTCTACTCAAAATACTTTAACAGATCAAGAAAAACTGAAAGTGGTCTTGATACTCCATCTTTTGGGGGGAAAGGAGTTGCCGGCCTGTCCTTAAATCGAACTGAAAAATGGTAAATGTGCTTTTGTTAGTGATTGCAATAACTATTTGACTTCATTGCTTTAAGTAAATAGGGAGGGAACTGGTTATGGTGAACAAAATGGTGGCCAATTCAAAACCACTTTCAGGGAATTGACCATTAGTGAACAAGTTTCATTGGAAAGGGGAAACACTGCTGAAAACCCCTGTTATATCAGGTGGTACATCTTTAAATGCAATTTCTGTTTTAAAAAATTTTGATTCGAAAATAAGTTGAAATTCCCTGTTTGCGCAAGCAAATTTTCCTTGTATGTGAAAAAGGTAGTTTGATATACTGTTATCATAACTTCAATAACAACTCCTCCAGTGTTGATGCTGAGCAGAACGACTGCAAGGGAGTCAAAATTCCAAGACCTGCTGATAAAGTGGTCGTCGAAGGGGGTTCTTTTATGCTGGGAAATGAAAGGAAGAATAAGAGCAGTAAGAAATTTGGGTGAGGGCTTATACTGTTAACTTGCTTTAAATTTACTTGCTCCAGAGTTTCATCATACTGTACCAATCTAACTATATTGAAAGTGTCCTTTTAATATTTCTCTGGTTCCAATTTGAACTGAATATAAGAAAAGCTAGATGTTCTGTCTAATAATGACAATATATATCTCTTAAATGCTTCACCTATGATGAAAATGATGAAAATTTGGTAGAAAATCAATTAAAAATTTAGTGGCACTTTCCTAGAAATTGACCATTGGTGAACGAGCTTTGCTGGAAAGTGCAAAGAATATAAAATTTTTTTGCATATAAGCAAAGGCATTTATATACCACAGTTCTAACAATTTGTATTCTAGGAAAAGAAAACTTTATGCTTTTCGAATTTGTCAGTATTGTTAATATTTTAATTTTTCTATTAATTGATCACCTCCAGTATGACTCCAATATGAACTTTCCTTGTAATATCCAAGGGAGTGCTTCGGTGCTGGTGCTGAGCAGAATATAAGGATGCCAAGGCTTCTGAATAAAGAACCTGCCAAAGGGGGTTCCACTATACTTGGGAGCAAGAAGGATGTTAAAGAAATCAAAAAGATTGGGTGAGGCATATATGCTCAAGTTTGGTGTCTTTACATTAAGCTTTTAATCTGGCTTTGCATGAAATCTGCTCCATAGCTGGATGATTTTTAGTTCTCGTTTTAACTTTTGCTGATTCATATTAGTTGACATCTGCTCCATAGCTGGATAATTTTTACTTCTCATTTTAACTTTTGCTGATTCATGTTAGGTGACAATTGAAATATTACCATATCAGATAATTTCCAGGGTCTTGTAGTCTGCATTTGACATTGACCTCATGGATAATACAAGAGGATCAAATAGTGTAACTTGTGTATTAATACTTGAGAAATATTTTACTTTGATTTATGTACTTAAACAACTTAGTCATGCAAGACACAGAATTTCTTCATGTATTGGAGTTCTACACCATGAAGCGTTGCCTTAAATTGACTTCTAAATGAGACATGGTTTTAATGTCATGATCACAAGCTTTAGACTGGTAGCCAAATTACAGCTTCAATATTTTTGGATGTAACTTTCTGGAAGTTCTAAGTTGGGTCTAAGTTGGGAGGATGAGCGACAAGAGTAACAAGATGGATTGTGCACACTGAGATCTTAAATTGTTGGTATTGTACATTAAGCACGACTCTAAAATAAATAATTTCAGAACCAGTTTCCGGTCCTCAATGCATAGCTCAATTTTTTGGGTTGAATGGATTCTTGACAATGACAAACATATATTTAGACTTCATGTTGTCCAAATTGCGGAACATTTAATATTTTTTACAGATACCCCACAGATAAACATTATACCTAATTACCATACAAGTTGCAAGCTTCCACATATACAGGAATAAAGCCATGATCTGAGATCTTTTTGGTCCCAAATTAGATAGTTTGCCTTTCCATAGTCCACAGTGATCTCTGCATCAGCTAATGAAGAATTTCCAAAGCTTAATTTCTTTCTTAGCATTTTAGACATCATTCACTGTTGCTGCTATGCATTTTCCTTCACTCAAAATTTGCCATGCCCTACCTACCTATATATATATATATGACCTCAGTATGTTATTACTAGACCCTGATACCTCATTTCCCTTGCTATTTATAGAATTTTGTATTATTTTTGTTAAAAGAACCCTGAGTAGTTTCTGTTACTAGTTTTTGATATTAAGTTGAACTTGCATCAGAGGAAAGAGTAAACTTATTTTTCAACTTGTCCCACCAAAATCTTCATTCACTTTCTGCACTCGACATACTCTTCATAGATGACATTTTGTGATATAATTTCTGTTTCTAGTTTAATTCATGCATTTAATTTGATACTTCTTTGAAACAATGATATAAGATTTAGGGGAATGAGGCTTCTCTGTGCAGTTCTGAAGCTGATCCTGCAGTCCAAAAAGACGAGAGATTAAACTCCAACACCCTGACAAGTGCAAATTCTAGAATTGTGTCTTCCAGCATGAGTTCCAGTTTGGGAAGGAAAATTGGTATTTCTGAAGAGCTTAAAGGTGGGAAGAACAAACCAAATGTTCCTAGTTTGATTTCAAGGTCTGATGATAAAATTGCATCACCATTTTTCTCAATGTCCTATAGCTTTTCTTATTCAATCTGATTGATTCTGTTGGAGGATGGCACTCTTCCAACCTAGGGTCATTAGTACAAACAAAGATCTGTCAAGTGCTACATTTAAAAGGGAAATCAATTCCTTGGGAAACATGAAGAAAAACATGGAAATACAAGGAAAAATGACACCCACTATTGTCTCGCTGATTGCCAGCACTGAGAGAAAAATGCCAGAAATGTCATCTCTTAAACGAAAGATACTTGAGGTTCTGCACTTTCCTTATTGTGATGTTTACTTCTCTAATACTCACTTTGAAATGATAAGTATAGCTTTTCGTCATATACTATACATTGCGATGACTTTTGTAGGGATCAAATCCAGATCAGCTGTTCTTGAGTCCACAAAAACGTTTCTCTCAGTCACAAAGTGAAAGCAGGTATCATCTATTACATGTGCATTTAGCTAATTATCATACTGACTAGAATTTCATGAGTATCATTTGCAAAATTTCCTGCAGAGACAGAAAAGATTTGGAAAGCAATGTTGAAGGACAGGTAAGATGAATTTACTTTAACACTGCAAACCATAGATTGAAAACTGATTAGACAATTATAATAGACATTCCAAATGCCATGGCCAGGTTTCCTGTAATGATAAGCAGACAGAGTCTAAACTGAAGAGTATTCTCTGTGATCATCCAACCTCTGGGGTTGATAGGCCCAACAAGATAAGCACAAAAGACTTGATGGTTCCTCTAGATGTGGAAAATGATGGAAATGTTGAGAAAGCTGAAGCATATGTGAAAGAGCTTGACGCTGTAAGTGCAGTGTGTAACTCTTTCAATCGCTGTCAATCTACTTATGTGTGATTCACATCACGAGGATTTCAACCATCATATACTAAAACTGAAGGCCTGCTACATGACTTAGAAACTGTGATCCTAGAGCTCTAATGGAGCAAATCGAGCTCCTGTGTTTCACAGTCAATTAGAAAAAGGAGCATTAATACATGTCATCAACTTCTTACTTGCATAGTACCACAAAGCATAGACAAATATTTGGCTTACATACCAGAGCAGGTTGCTAAAAGGAAAAGTCCTTCCTGGTTTCATAAGCTTGCTTGCCTTTGAATCGGTAGCATCTTTACATTTTTAATTTCCCAGTTCACTCTTAGCTCTGAAGTTGCTGCTATACTCTATGATCATGCACTCGACTATTGGAATCTTCCTGCAGATTTGCAACATGCTGAGGACAAAACGTGACGAAGCCAAGGAAATAATGGTTCGAGCTGTTGTGAACAACAATAGATTACTAATGCTTAACCATCCCATGTTTGATGAGAAGATATCCTTCCAGTTATTATATCTTATCTTTGGCCATTTATTCAGAATTATCTGTGTATATTGAAAATTTTAATTTCCTTCACCAATGGCTACATCCGTAGGGTTCAGAAATTTGCAGCACGGTTGATCTCTAATTAGTTTACCGGGAACAGCAAAAAAGGTGCACCTATCTTCTCTCTATGTCTCTCTCTCCTAGATGCACATCTCAAACTTCCTTTTTGATATTATGATGAGAATTTCACATGGATTTGAATTTCAGTTACAGAATATATAGTTCTCTGCTACTCTTTAGACCAAAGAATCAAATGATTGAGCTCTAGAGGTGCCTAATAACTCCTAACGTGATCTCTCTTTTATGCTGCCACTGCTGGAACTGGGGTGGCCATTTGCAATTTACTCTTTAAAATAGCTTTAAGCGTTTCATTTGCTTGCACTGGCTAGCGTTTCACTTGTATTTTCCAGATAAGCTAAGACCTTTAGCGTTTCAATTGCTAATCACAGTCCAATGGTTAACTGTTTGCTAAAGATTGACAAATGTGGTCAAGATGCTTCAATGAGCCATGAGATAGCTGTGGGCCAATGATGAACGTCCATTTCATGGGTCTCAATACAAGAATAACCTACTTGAGTTTATATTTTCCTGGACACTGCCTTTTAAAATTTTCAGTTTCTATAGTTTTACGCTGCACATCAGGAGTTAACTATCGTCAATCTCTGGAAGCTAACCGATTGGTTTGAGTAAGCATGTATTCTTAGAGGACCTTAGTTCACTTATTCTTGAAAATGAATTATTGCGATTCAGTTTAATCTTTTTCCCAAGCCACCATTTTTAATACTTCAAAAGGAAATTAGAGCTTTTACAATTCAAGATGTGCAAAAGAAGGAACGAGAATATGCATTAGGGTTTACGTCAATGATAAAAGATTTCAATTATATAAGAAAACCTTTATAAATTAAATAGCATTCAAACTATGTAAATTTATTAATTAATCGATAAATTAATAAGCATAATCATATATAGTTTCATATATTTAACTAACTAAAAATTCTTTGTATTTTATTAATCTAATCAATTGATTATCAATCACTAAGGTCAAGTATTTCTACATGTATCGCAATTCAAATTTTCAATTTCAAAACTTAATTAAGTGCAACAAGAAATGTCAAAGATAAAATTTAACTAAATTTAAATTTCAAGAAAATAATCAAAAGAGAATTATATATTAAAATTTCTTATAATAAATTATACATGTTTACAATTTTATTAATTTATATTTATTTATGAATTGAATGAAAAATAGTATTATATAAGAAAATTTTGAAAAGATACTATTATTTATTTATATTAATTTTTTAATAATCATAAAATTTATCATATAATAGAATATGTTATCAAATATTAAACTATATAAGTTTTCCTATAGACAATTCTTGGCAAATAAATGTTTGACAAACAAGTTCTTGTGTTCATGAAAAATTAAATTTTGCTTGCATGAGAGAGAAAGTTCTTTAGCCAAAAGATCATTTTAGCCCCCAATGTTTACTGTAACATACCACTTCCATAGAGCATAAGCCTAAATATACTAAAGGATATTTAAGAACATACTTTATGAAAATGGTATATTAGGACAATCAAACTAACACATTAAACGCATCAAACATATCATAAGCATTCTAAATGTTCATTTCTTCCTATTTCATTCACCGACATAAAAGTCACATGTGTCATTACAATTCAGAATCCACATATACATTACACAACATTGCTTTAAGTTCAATCTCAGTACCAAATATATAACATAAAATGGGACGCTAATACATAAGACTCTAACTAAACTCCTCAGAATCAGTTGATCAGACCTTTGAGTTATTCTTGTCACCAAAATGCAAGTACTAGACTTCTACTACATCACCTTAGTAACTAGAAATCACTTAAACCTGAAAAAAAAAAATAGCATTGCAATTTTGATGAGTTTGCAAACTCAGTAAGTGAACCATCATCGACGTATTCACCCAGGTCAAATCACAAAAACAAGTATATCAAAGTTTGTCATACTTCCACAAGCATATCATGTAAGCTAGCATTGCATATCACAACACATCCTCCATTAACTTCAACAGTAATTCACTATTTCAAAACAATTCAATAATTCATTTCAATTCAATCATTTGATACATGTAGGGATGGATATGCAACTGCACATGTGTTTCCATTCTCATTTTATTTTGTTGTGATCAAGTGCCTGTGAACCCAATTTTATTGTCTTGTATTCGTTGTGAATACCGAGACCATTTGTGGCCCGTATTCATTGTAGATACCGAGTCTATGTTATCTGAGCTTGAGGCTCTTTTTCATAATCATGATCTCAAAGCTCTTTTCTGCACATAAGTCACTCTGATCACAACTCCTTTATCTTATCATGCATTTTAAAGTGATGATATGCATCATTTCATATGCTATGTTTTCATTTCCTTTCATCTATGTGTACTCATGCCACATATATCAAACTCCTTGAATCTAAGTATGAAAATTATCAATTAGTTGTACACACGTTCCAAATTAAACATACAATTTATACAACATCATATATAAATGAGTTTACACATCTAATTTTACTCATAATATGCTTCAGAAAAGCTATTGCCTCGAAGTTCCGGCAATGTCTTGATGTTCAAGATCACCTTGCGCGTCTATCGTCATACAATACATACACACATAGTTCACAAATCACTAATTTGTTTAATCATATAAATATACAATCATGCATATGTAGATGTGTCATGTTTCAATGCATGCTCGATTGACTTTCTGGGTATGTATTCTTATGCATAGATCTCGACTATTCAATTTGTGCTTATACACCCTAAGACCATTCAAACATTATATCTTGTATACTACCATTTTGCAATCAGGTTTGTACCTTTAAGTTAGCTTAATTTACTCCAAATTCATCAACCATACATTACACTTATCCTTGAACATTTTCATGATCAAAAGGCCTTTTATAACACACACACAATTGTTACTTCAAATCTGGAATTTCAGCGAGCTAGATCTATACATTCACTAAACTTTTTCCAGCAATATATATTCATACATTTACCCAATTCTCATTCATAATTACCCCATGTTCTTCAATGCTCATTCATCCATACCTATAAACATTACTTATGTCCTTAAGATCATGCTTGCACTAAAAAAACACATTTATTCACAAATCATAATTTCTAGCTTTGAATACAACTACATCAAAATAGTCCATTTTTTAGGTTATGACATCAATTAACTACATAAACTTATCATGCTCTTAACCAATTGATAAATCAACAATATAGGCTCATTCCTAGCCTTAATAAAGTTTAAATATACCAATTTAGAGTGAATTTTCTCAATTGGTTCGACATGTACACAAGGCTGAAATTAAAATTCCAGAATTTGCATCAACATCACTAGTGTGTGTAACTTTATTACCTTCAATACTTCACAAATTTTACAAGCTTAAAGACATTACTAACACCTGAAATTTTCCATATTTCATGTCCTTTAAAGTTACTTCATTTCAAGTTAATATAACTTCCATATTGGTTTCACTAAGGCTTATAAAATTTTGCTCACTTATGTCATTAACAATCACTTTTTTACAAACACACCTACAACTCTAATTTTCCACATTCGAAAACACCTTAATAACACCTATCTTTAGCATGAATTTCTCATTTATTATACTTCAAATCCTAACTTAAATCATTCATACAACAACGCATAAACTATTGTTTTCATAAATGCAAGAACAAAATAGAAAAGTACCAACTTATTCTTCATTTTCCCGCACATCTTTAACACCAACACCATATTCAATCCATCCCTAATTAGCCATAATAAAATTCAGCTAATATATACCATAATAGGTCAGTATTTCACTTACTTGATTAGCTTGAATGCCACCTCAAATGTCAAGCTTGTTTAGCTTCACATGCAAGAACAATTCAAGAACATTGAGGGGGATTGATGGGTTCGGCCTTGGCTAGGAGAAAAGATAAAAGTATAAGTCACAATGTTCTACCTCTATAGTTTTCTTTATAAAGGATTTTTTATGGGTTTTAGGGTGGTGATGTACAAAACTAAGGAAAAAACTCAAAGATGTGGGTTATGTGTGGGTTTTCACAATGAGATGGAGGAGAGGGAGAGAATGTGGTAGAAAATAACAAAAGGAAATAACCATGAAATTTTATAAGTCATTTGGTGTAAGATGAGTGTTTCTCCTCCTTTGTTTTTTTAAAAGGAAACTTGTCGTGAATTTAAGCAAGCTATATATCCTCCTTTTTTGGCTACCAAATGTCATTTAATTCCTAAGCCATTTGTCACTTAATTCTCTAAGCTATTTGTCACTCATTTTATAGGCTTATTCATCCTAAATTTTCACATGTCAATTTATTTTGCTAGTTGAGATTTTTCCTAGGCTAAATGTACATATTAATTAATCAATTCTTTTTATTGGTAATCCAAAATACAAGACATTAGAAATGCACAATCGTGTCACAATCATTTTGAAACTTTCATACCCCGAAACATGTCAGTTTAGTGCATATAAAATCTTTGCATTTTTTTTCTAAATCATAATTCATGTATGTATGCTAATATTATTGATCGTGGCTCTGTCGTTCGATTAGGAAATCAACCTTGGAAACCGGTCAAAACAATTAAATTCCAAGATTGCAGCAAGCTGAACCTCGGGTCGTCTCTCTCGTTGGAACCGATGGAAATTGATTTATAAAACTAGCCTAA
>JAOTBA010000002.1:19836399-19850057 GCA_025629845.1 Erythroxylum squamatum | reverse complement strand
TCCTAATGAATCCCAATCCATCTCATCCTATGCCAAATTACTATTCTACCCTTCCAGTAGGGGGTGGGATGTTACAAAAATGATGATAGCTTTGTGTAAAGACAATACAAACTTGATCCTAACTAAAGTATATGTTGCTATATTCAAGGGTGAAACTATTACAGCATGAGGAATTCTCCCTTTAAATTTTTATTGTTGATACCCATTCTAGCTACCAAGTCTTATGGGAGCGAGATTGGATCCAGTCCAATCATTAAATCACATTGTCTCTCCTTCAACTTTTACTCCTATAGAAAAGAGATAAAGTATATTTAAGTTGATTCATAGCCATTTCATACTAAAGTTGATGCAATAGAGGAAAAATTCTACATAGATTATATAAATCTAGTACAAATTCAAAAATCATCTTATCGTAAGGAAGGTAAAGAAAAGATAAAGACAAAGTTAGAAAGATACATAAAAACATCTACCATTGTACCTACTCCAAGCTTAACGAAGGTTGCCATTATAGAGGAAATTTTAGAGAACTCTAAAGATAGAGAGGTAACTACAACTATAGAGATCAAATATTGAATGCAGCAAATCTTGGAGAACTCTGAAGAAATAAATGGATGTGATAACACAAAATTGGTTTTGAAAGAACAAAAAGAACCAAAAGTAAATGAAATCCTCCCTTAAGAAGTTTGATGATTGTGGGAGCCAGAACTAAGAATAATTAGAAAAAGTGAACCTAGACAATTCAAAGTAATTCCATAAAGTCTTTATTAGCAAAAACTTAGATTCAAAGATAAAGTTGGAACTATTAGAACTCTTGAAATAATTTAAAGATTATTCCACTAAGGACTGTACTTAAATGCCATGATTGAGTAGAAGATTGGTAGAACATGGACTTCTAATAAATCTAAAATTTTACACTTGTTGTCAACCTTTTAATTAGTGGTACAAAGAAGTTGAGTTGAAGATTAAAGAAGAAGTTGAAAATTATGTAAGGCTTGTTTCATTAGACTAGCCAAATATACTGAGTGATTAGCTAGCATTATGCCTATAGTTGAGAAGAATGGAAAGACAAGAATTTGCATCAAATTTAGGGATTTAAATGCAACAATTCCTAAGGATGAGACATGATGTTGATTACAAATTATTTTATAGATGCAATGATTGGACATTTTTGTTTTCTTTTATGAATTATTTTTTGTTATAATCAAATTTTTATATCCAAAAATTGATATTTCCAAAACATTTTTTAGATGTAAAGAGTTAATAATGACATTCAAATGGGTCAAAATGCCTTTTGGTCTAAAAAACGTAGAAGCCATTTATCAGAGGGCTATAAATGCTATCTTTCATGATTTAATGGGACGTACTTTAGAAGTTTACATAGAAGATACTGTTTTAAATAAAAAAGAGTGTAGAAGATACTGTTTCAAGATATCTATTGAAGTTAAATCCACCAAAGTATGTTTTCAGAGTAAAAGCGGGGAAATTCCTAGGGGTTCTTAGTTTACAATAAAGTAATTGAGCTAGATAAAAATAAAGGAAAAGCCATTCTTGAAGCAAAATCATCTTAAGATATGATAAAACTTTAGAGATTTCTAGGACAGGTGAACTGCATAAGAAGATTCATTACTAATCTAGTAGGAAAAACAAAAGGTTTTTTAGACTTATTAAGGTTAAAGAATTCTATTGGGAGGAAAGGCATCTAATATCATTCGATAATATTAAGGTATACCTAGCCAAACCTCTTATACTTAAGCACCTTTGAAAAGAAATTCTATAAAAGTTGTATAGTTCTACTACGGAATAATCTATTCGATATCTATTAGCTCAAAGTGGTAGGCCGCGAAAAAGCTATTTATTATTTGAGTAGAATTCTTATGCTAGTAGAAAAGAAGTATGTACCCATCACTAAGTTATGTTTAACATTATAACTTGCTTGTTTATATAGTTTCATAGACTGATTTAATGAAATATATGCTTAATAAGCCAATCATCTTAGGAATATGGGAAATGGCTTATTAATTTTATAGAATTCAACCTGCTATATACCCACAAAAGCCTATAGGTGAATCACTATCTAACTTCTTAGCGTCTAATCGATTTAGGTATGAGAATATGTGGGACATTTAGTTCTCAATTATAAGAGGAATCCACGTGAATTAAAATTTGATAGGCCTAGTATAGAGAAGTCAACTGGTGTTAGTAATAACGACACCAAATGGGACTAAAACTCTTCTGTCCTTTAAAATTGACTTTCCATGTAATAATAATTAGGCAGAATATAAAAACTTGATAATTGGACAAGAACTTTTTTATTGATCTTGTTGTTAAAAAGTTCTTATCAATGGAGATTCTCAGCTGTGTTACCAAGGTTGTAGGAAATGTCTAAAATATGGAAGAATTTAGTGAATCCCTGCTTCCAAGTTACATTATATAATCAAACCATGGCCATTTAAAGGATGGTCTATTGATCTTATTAGGAAGATATATCCACCATCTTCAAAAGGTTATAGTTTCATTCTATTGATGATAGATTATTTTACTAAATGGGTATTAGCTTAACGTTTGAAGAAAATTGATAAACAAATGTAGTTAAATTTATTAAAGAATAGATCATTCATCAATTTGAAATTTCTCAATTGATAACAAGTGATTAGGGAACCATATTTACGGGCTAGGAAGTTAGGGATTTTGCTAAAGATTATGGGATAAAATTGTTAATTTCAACTGTATATCATGCTCAGGCTAATGGTCAAGCCTAAGCATCAAACACAATAATTATTGAGATATTGCAAAAATGTTAAAGGATAATCTTAGAGAATGACATAAAATTCTGTTAGAGACATTGTGAGCATATCGTACTTTTAAATGTACTACTACAGGAATTAGCCCATTTACTTTAACATATGAACACGATGTTGTTCTTCCTATGAAAGTAGCGGTTCCATCCTTGAAAGTAACCAAGAAAAATGGTTTAGAGAAATCTTGTCATGCTCACTAAAGGTTGTGGATGATAAGGGGATAAATGCTTATTGCATTAAAGCAAGGAGCTTATGGAAGATCAGCATACTTGTGAATGCTTATATTGTAACATACACAATCTTCAAATTAAGAAGCAAAGTCAAGTGGCATATAACCAGAATGATCGAAAATGTTATCTGGACATTCTTTTAGTATAATAGATGTTGGGTACTGATTACAAGAAGATATTTATGAGCTTAACTTAAGTACTGATTACAAGAAGATATTTATGAGCTTAACTTAATTAGATACATTATCAGAGAAGACCAATCTGTTGCTTATGCTCTTGCACACAAAGCTAAAATTTTGTTAGGGTTTAAAGATTCTAACACTAAGTTCAAGAAAAAAAAGATGGAACTCAATTGTTGGACACTATCTAAGGATGGTAAATTCACCAATGTGCCTTGTAAAAGGATCTTTCAAGGGAAGGGAAATGTAGTGCCATGGCATAATCTAGTTTGGTGCAGGTACATGCTTCTTAGAGCTTTAGTTAGCCTATGGAGAGTTATCAAGAATATATTACCTACAATTGAAAGATTAAACAACCATATAACTATACCAAATAGATGTGCATCATGCAAATAAGAGCAAGAATGCATAACTCACATATTCTTTAAATTTTAATTCACTCAATCATTTTGAAAGGACTTTACAAGAAGATGCTTGTTAGAAAACCCTCAAGAGGAATATGATCAAATTGTGATTTGTTTCTCCAAATTATATATGCATAACAAAGAAAAACAATGGTACTTATTTAATACTTTATCATATCTGGTATAAGCCTTGTGGGATGAAAGAAACATGAGAATGTTCAAGGGCAGTGAGAAATAACATTAAAGGTTATTTAGAGAGCTACTTAATATAATCAAGTTACATACTGTCACACTTGGAGAGAAAATGCATATAGATTATAGTCTCATAACAATATGGACCTAATGTATATTTTGTGTACCTAAACTAATGTCTATTTTGTGTACCTAGAATTATGATTCATGATGTAATGTTTTTTTAGTTCATTTGTTGTCACAATCAAAATTATGGGCTAATTTATGTTTGTAAAACCTTGATATAGCCTTTTATGGCTTAATTTAATTCACAATTTTCAAAATAAGTTAATGGAATTAGAGGGTTTAGATAAAACACGTCTTCAGGCTTTTAATAATATGATGATTCAAAAGGAAAACGTGGAAAAATTCTACAAAAAAAATTATAGTCGGAATTCTAGGAAGGGGATCTAGTATAGAAGTTGATCCTACCTCTTACAATAAAAGATAGAGAATAGGGTAAAAGGTCTCCATATTAGGAAGGCTATTTAGAATTAATAAATTCTTAAGTGGTAATGGCTATTGTTCAGCTAGTTTAGAGGGAGAACCATATAAGCTTTTCAACAATGGGAAGTATTTGAAGCCTTATGTACTTACCCTTTTTTTGAAAAGTCAAGGGTAAAGGAATATGAGTGAATTTTAAAAATAAAAGCACTAATTTAAAATAAACATTCATAAATAAAGTTCAAAGCCATATGAAACTAACCAAAGGTTGAACAATTGAATTAAGGAAGAGAATTTTAAAGTTTTTCCAAGTTGAAGGACCAAATTTCACCCTATTTGTTGATATATGAAACTTGGTCCTCTTTGGCTTGTTGGACTTGTTGTTTCCAAAAACTAACTTTGTCATTCTGTAGTACTTATGACTTCATAACTTGGTAGTTGTCTGCTTGACTTCATGAAACTCTTGATTGACTAGTTATCCATCTTGTATTAGAGCTTCTTGCTTCTTTCTAATCACTTGGATAGCTTGTTGTTGCTCAATAACCTCATTTTCTAAAGAATAATACTCATTTTTTAGCTCTTAAGTTTTTTTCCAAGAGATTCTAACTTCTATTCTCCTCTACATCATAATCAATTTGATGTTGGTGCGAGAGGCTTCATTTTTTTAGTACATGTCCTAATCATGAAAGACTTCTCAAAAAGTGAAGATTTCATTTTTGCTAAGAAATCCCCTAGCAGTATACAAATGGGTTATGAAGCCAACATATGACAGTCTCAAAAGAAGTGAAGATTTCATTTTTGCTAAGAAGTCCCCCAATAGTATACAAATGAGTTATGAAGCCACCAAATGACCGTATGCTTAGAAAAGAACTATATTGAATCTTAATCAAAAAATACAACTCCTAATACATTATGAGTCTTAAAAACTCCTTGATTATTGATAGTTCCTCAAAATTTATTGATGGTGTAGTATTGGAGTGAATTTCTATAGAGAGATCTAAGAAAATCAGGCCAAAAACATCTTTTGAAGTTGCTTTTATGGTCTAAACATATTTTTCCTACAAGATATAAATGAATTTGTTAGAAGGCTAGTGTATTAGCTTGTAGAATAAAGTAATTCTTATTTTATCTTTTGTGAAATATCCTTAGTAATCTTTGGTTTAGAAGAATTCCTAGTTAATCTAGATTCTAGTTTAAGAGGAGGGAAAGGGGCTGGAAAGTCTGACATTATGTTATTTACAAAATGAAGATAAAAAGTAGAACTCATAGTGGAAACAAAGGTAAAGGTAATAAAAGGAAGTTTCATACTATTGAGAATGTCCTTAACAACATTTTCAAACACAAAAGAAGTCCCTTTTATAGGAAGGATATCTTCTATTGCAGGCTCTCTAATCTCATATTCTTTAAACAATAACTTTGGGCTGAGAACTTACCAGAAGCCACCGTTCTATATAAGGGGAGTACCTTAGTTCAACAGAACCCATATAAATTTGACATGTTCTTTTTTATAAATGAGATTTATAGAAGAAGCATAATTTTTTATCAACCCAAAATAAGAAGAACACTTAAAAGCACTAGGGTCTAAACCAAGGGTCTCTTTGACCATGAAAAAAATCTTCCCCGATTATAGGTAGTTTAATAAGAAAGAAAATATCTGTCAATGAGCTTGAAGTATGACCAAAAGGAAAGATAAAGGAGTTACAAGTAGTACTACAAAATTTTAAAATAACATATACAAAGTTAGGTTGATACTCTATGGAATTCCCAAAAAGAAATATTAACTGTAGAAGGCCTTATCTCTTTCAGGCCGAATGGTGTAAAGGGTACAACTTATCCACCTACTTAGCCCATTATTCTACATTTTTTAGCCACGATTTTAAGGATTTAAGAGCTTAAAATAGAGGAATTCTAGAGGGAATTTTGATTTACTTACTTCTCCCAAATAGGGTAAGGATGGGTAAGAAGAATTAGTAGGTGAAGGAATGCTAATAGTGAGAGGAAAACCTTGTTCATAATCGAAATGAAGAAACCGTTCTATAGTGCTAAAAAAAGGAATTCAAATGCCATAATTAGTGGTCAAAATGATATTTATAAAAAGTTTTAAGAAATTATTTACGTAACTCTTATGAAGGTTAAAAGAGACTTAACTATAATAAATACTACTTCAAGCTTTACAACTTGCGTGTAAAGGTAAAGTTAAAGAAATTGAAGGAATTTTTGAAGAAAGTACAAGAATTAGAGATGTACATTATAGCATTCAATTCAACAAGTCCATTTAATAAGAGAAAGATGCCTGACGAGTGGAAGCCATAGTTATGGGGAAGTATGAGTGAAGTCATAAAAATGAAATAATTAGGATAAAGACTATTTAAAATTTAAGATGGAAAAGAAAGAGAAATGAGGAGAATTTATGATGAAAATGGTCGAATCTTAATGGAATAATAAGTATTTAGAATTTAAAAGTGATTTTATATCTTTTGTAATAGAAGTAAAGGTAGGAATTTCAAATATGAAAGATTTGATGTGATTTTTAGCCTGGCTGTTCTTATGTATAAGAGATTATTTAAGATTTGGGAAGATCCTCATGAAGACATCACTTCTTAATTTTGAATTCCTTTTAGTTCTTGTAATATGTGAAACCACTTGTTAAAATTCATAAGGCAGGGAGAACTTCTACGTCATATGTTTGGTTGATGGGGCAATCTTTGATAGTCTAAATAATTTAGCACATTTGGCCTAAGAAGCAATTCAACCAATAAATGGAAGAAACTTAAAAATAAATCCCAATATATATTTAGCTAGAGAATTAAATGGTAACAAAAAACCATGGATATGGAAAGACATGTGTTGAATTCATTGAAGTCCAAACTATGAAAGTGGAGAAAAATGTGTAACACAGTTAACAAAAACATGGCCAAGTGGACTAGAAATTAGGTAGTTATAAGAAGTTTAAACCATGGAGATTAAGGAGAAAGTGGAATATAATTGGCTAAAATATAAGGAAATGGGTAGTTATAGCAAAATAATTCTTGAGGAAGTTAAGGATTATAAACAAACCAGCACCATAATAATATAAAAGGGACTCACTCACTTAATCATAAGAAAACCTTAAGACAATCTCTAGAGAGACAAATAACTCCTTGAAGACTTTGTTTATGTTTTTCCCAATTTTCTTTAAATTGTGCATTCATTTTAATTATATCAAATTCTCTTTGTAACTTGAAGTTTCCCTTTTACCTAAATTAGATCATTTCTTTTTTCCACACATTTTAGCATTTTGGCAGCTTATAATTCCATTTTCTAAATTTTTCGAAGCCCAATCGTATCATTAATAAGAAGTCATATTCAAATTTTGTGAGAATTCCTCCCTAGCACTCTTGAATTTTATACTAATATCAATAACTAGATATACCTATAATATTTCTAGTAAAGGAGAGTTATGTTTTGTGTAGTGGTATAGGTAGAGTAGCAGGGAAGGTAGGTTTAAGGCTAGGTTTGACTATTTGATCTTACCTAAAAGATGTTAATACATATAATGTTATTAGGAAGTTGATATATGCTCCACTTCTTATGGCTAACTTTGTTCTATAGGTAGTCAGCCATAAGTAGTGGACCACATTATTTGCTAATCAAAATTAGTTATAATTAACGAATTATGTAGTGATTCTCATATTATTGCGAGGGATACATTTTTATCAATTCATTTCTGACTATGTTGTTATGTGACTTAGGATCCACTCATTATTTTATTTCACTTATATTTGTTAAGCATTTGGGGTTAGAATCTTCCTTAATGACTTATTGATTATAAGTACTTAAATTAAGACATTAGAGAGATGTAGTACTAGTATATAAAAAATTTGAATTGAAGAAATGAGAGTATGAGTTTAAAGTAGACATAGTCACAGACATATGTGGATGCTTATTATTATAAAGGGAGGTTCATGGAAGTTTATGAAAATGTCTTGCAGCTAATTATAGGGCCAAAATTCTAGCCATCAAACATTCATGAGGAGATACATCCACCTTTAAAAAGAGATATACCTGGTAGACCAAAAAAGAATAGGAGAAAAGATTAAGATGAACCAAAGCAAGTGAAGCATCCATATAGGCAATTATAGAAGGGCAATTCCAAGTGTCAGGTAAATGTGGCAAAAGTGGCTATAGCAAGAGATGCTGTAAATTTGGTGTACTTTCTTCAAGTTAAGATGGAGCTAAGGTTTGTTATTTAAGTTAAATTTGTAATTTATATGTATCTTGGTAACTACTAATTGATATGCCAACATTGGACAGTCATCTAAGTGTAGTGAAGATATAATAATAAAAATAATTAGAAAGACTTTCGAAGTTAGTAGACTTGAGGTTAACAAACAACCTTCTACATTTAGTGGAGTTAAGGTGAGTCATTATATATTATTCTTCTTATATGTAATTTTTTCATAATTCAATCAATGTTTTAATCTTACTTGTAATAGTTATCTGTAACTGCACCTCCATCTTTCAGAAGAAAGAGAACATTTTTATCAGTTGATCCTAACACATTTTAGTTATCATTCTAACTAAAGGGGTTAAGGAGGAAGGGAGCCTTAAGAATCACATCAAGGTAATTACAAAAGCAAGCTTCCAAATGAAGAGCTATTAGTAATTCAAACCAACCATCTTCTAACATTAAAATTGGAAGTCAACAAAGTGTGAATGAAAAATAGTTATGCATGATTTGGATGTAGAGAAACCTGTCTATTAATTCTAGTTTGTAAAGACTTGTGGAAGGATCCATTTTACATTTTGTATATTTTTTGTATGTGCATCTTGGTTGGATCCATTATGTTTATTTTTTGAACATTCTGGTAGGATCGACTTTATAGTATCTTAGAAAATTTTGGTTAGATCCATTCCGTTACAAAATTATATCTATGAATATAAACTTTTTAGGGTTTGAAATATCAAAGTTACAGGGTTATAAGTTTATGAATGTCAAAGTTGCAGGGCTATAGGTTTATGCTTGCCAAATAGTTCTTATACTCATCAAATGGAACTTTGCAAATGAACTTTTTATGATTCCATTTTTAACATATTATCATAATTTGAACTTCATTTGAATGTAATTACATATAAATGGAGTAACTACAACATATTAACTAATATTTAAATATATTGTCATTTATAATACAAATACATCTCATATAACCACATTCATATAAACCATTTTTAGCTCCTTGATTTCAATACTGAGAAGCATATAACAACAAAACATATCTATCTTCTTTAGCTCCTTGTTATCATTTATAGCAAGCTTTAGTTCATACTCCATTTTTTTATTTTTTCTTCTAACTCAATTTGTTCCTTATGTTCCTCCTTATTTAATATTTTAACAACTTTGTTGCACATCTCATCTTCAATTAGACCTTTGTAACTTGAAGCTAATTGGTTTGAACCTAGCATTAATAATCTTTGTAACATCAACAACTCTACCTAGAAAGGGCTCATCACCCCAACGAAAGAACTCGGAACTCCCAAGCTTGTAAGCATCACCAAATTAAACTTACATTAACATATTTATTGAATATCATAACAAGAAATTGTTACAAAACGAATATTTTGGGCACCTATAATACCTACAATTAGGATTTTTTTTCACTTTATAAAGTCCTTAAAGAAGCGTCAGATCCCCAAAAGCGTTGGATGCTAGCTGAAGAACTATTATTAGTTGAAGATCTAGAAAATATTGTCTCTAATCCTGAGTGTTTCATTACTCTAGTATATGCCATAACATAACCAAGCAACAACAACGAACGTAACCATTAAAAAGCAACAATATAACCGAGCAATAACAAACCTAACCATCAAAAATTTAATACCATTATTCAAGAGTATCATCTTCCTACTATTACTTACAATAACTTGGTGACTAAAACTTGAGGACTAATGGTGACTAAAACCTGAGGACTAATGCAGTATTCTACTTATCATCCCTCTAAGAGCCATACATTACAAAGTGTTCATGATAGAAAATCTACAAAATCCTATCTAACAAATAGTTTCTCCATACTCCAAACATATAAGCTATGGCATAAAAATACAAACAAACAAACATACATACATACATACATACATACATAAATACATATATAAATATATATAAAATATGTATGTATTTATATGTATATATATACACATATGTATGATGAAGTAAAATGCTTTAACTAGCTATTATAACAATGGTATATATTACTATGAATTAGCAACACCAACACGAACTAACACAAAACAAGAAACAAGATAATTTACAACACAAACAATAGTAGAAATAGGAAAGCCATAATCATTAAAAAAAAGAAACAAACCAATAGGAAATAGGAAATAGGAAAATTAGCAATACCAAAATTATCAAGAAACATGAAACAGGAAATGACGGAGCCACCTCCACTACATTGACTAGAGAACGTCTTAACCTGCACTGCACCGATGGAGAATGATGGGGAACCTAACTAGGGTAACAAAGAGAGGAACTCCTCATATGAGGAAGATTTAATTTGGAGGAAATTAAATCTATTTTCATATTCTTAATTACAAGTAAATAAAAAACATTTTATTAATTAATATTAAGATATAAAACTATTATTTAAATACATATCAGCTATCATGTTGGCACCTGATTTTGTATGGCATGTCTAGGTGAAATTTTTAACAAAGACGTAATAACAATTTGATAGAGTTAGCAATTTTGTGGCAAATTGCTACAGTTTGTAAATGTTAAGGTTATATTGGTATAAGAGATAACGGTAAGAGTAATCTTAAAACTTTTACTAAACATTAGGTGGTAAATTGGATCTTTCTCCTAAAGATCTGTTATTCCACATATTTGAGTACTATCAGGTCTGTAATATGTCATAAACTAGAAGTTAAGTCTAAATCCATAAGCCTATAATCAAGACTAAACACTTATTATCACAACTCAAGAAAATAATAAAAAGTATAAGATTTTTATCAATCTTATTTTTCAAAATGAAATTGACCAATCATCTATAAGAGAATCCCAAGCAATCAACAATAAAAAAATATTTCAAAGTCTACTAAACAAAAGAATTATCTACACAAACACCAAAATAATAAGTTAAAAATTTTTAATTTTTTAAGTTATATATGGAAAGAACCTTATATTTCTCTCTCTCTCTTTACCTAGAAACTGCAAACAAAGTATATGAATGCTAATTAATTTCACTTGAATCAACTTCTTTTTTCCTTTTAATTTGCTTTTCAAATCTTTTCTTCACTATTCTTTTAGTTTCTAAGATTTATTAGATACAAAAAATAGGACTATTATTGTCAAAATGAGATTTTAAAAACAATTCTAGGGTATCCTTATGCTTAATACTAGTCAATTAATAAGCTATACTAATTGATTGTACTTTTGAATAATCTCTATAATCAGTTTAATATGATATTTCTATCGAAAATTATATTTAAAATACTAAATAATGCTTAATGATAATAAAAAATGAAACCAATATACTTTTTTGTCAATATTTTCCTTTTTCCTTAAGTGCTATCACTACAATTAATTAATCCCATATCTTCTAAACATTTAATATCAATCTAAAATGAAACTAATAAATATTAAAATATTTTTAAAGTATTAAATTTCTTCAAACCATAAATATTACAAAGTCAAAATTTTGGCCTCACAAATTCAATTCTTACGCTTTTTCTTTTCCTGATAAGATTATTTATCACACTTCTTTTCAGCAACAGCCTCCTTTAGGTGACTACTTAGTTCTTTTGGGTTAGTGATATTGACTGTCATTGCATGGGGCAATATCTTCATGGAACGGAAATGATATACATCAATTTATCTGTCAACATGATATGGATTAACCAAGATAAATAGTGGTAAGAGGGAAAAATGAGGAGTGACTGGCCACCTATAAGGCAATTGGTTCAGCTTACTAGGACAAACGTCAAGGCAAATGCTTTTATTGTCCTTATGTGATAGACCTCAGTAGTCAGTATGCTTTCAAGAGAAAGTAAGCTTATAATGGACACCTCATACATGAATATTAGACGGCTGATATAAACTGGATACATAAATGTATTCCTATATGTACCTAGCTAATAGGCAGTCGCCTTAACGAGAAAAACGACTCTTCTTTGTAAATGTGACAAATCAAAATTCTGATGATTGTTTTACACCCCATCCACTAGTTCTTTAGGCATGCGCAGAAATGAAAAGTAAGAATATGAGGGTATAAATAGAGATGCAAACATAAGTACTCAAGGATCAAAGCACAAGTTGTTATAAAAGCCGTATGGCTACTTTGAAATGTTTGCTGTGCATGCTTGTTTTCTCACTTTTACTTGCAATGACCGAGAGTCGCCTTCTCAATTCAGGGGCAAAGCGGAGGGATGTAAGCCAACTGTTAGAGACCTTGAACCAGGTTTCCAAGAAATTAAGCGAAACAGGTTACCAGTGGCCGGATAGGGTGAGCCCCGGAGGGCCTGATCCACATCACCATTCCAGAAACGACTAGTTTCGAACATTTTATAGAATCAGCCTGAATAAGAGAGCATACCTTGCTGACTCATGTACTGTCAATCGTCTTTTATTTTCAGCTGAAATAAATACATCATATTACTTTTTCTCTGATTTGTGTTTCAGTTCATTACCTATGTGGTTACTGGGGATGACATTGTCCGAAAAATTGCTGGTTAATTATCTCAACCATACTGCAGAGTCCCGTGTACTCGACCAACACAGGAAGCAATTTAAGCTAGAATCAACCACCAAGCATAGAATTTTGAGAAATTCTGGAAACACTTTTTATGAGCATGAAGAATAAATGTATCCAAGTAAATGTTGAGGTATAACTTGCTAAGCTGAGAGCTAAATTTGCTTTCCAATTACCAGGAATAATGGGACTGCCATGGTTGGCATAAAGATTTTGATTAATTATAATCTGTTTGGGTTCTTCAAGAGTACATAAGTTGACAAGCATAACCAATTCGATTAAACTTTTATATAATCTTGAAGCGTGACCTATTCAGCGGTAGACAATCGCATTTTTCGTCATCCTTTTAGAGTAGAGAGTCTAGAACTTTGAGTTCAAATTATGCAAGGACAATAACAGGGTGATTGGCTATTTCTTACCTTAATCCGAATGTTTTAGCTTAGGAAAGCACACTTCTGTCCAGAGAGCGCATAGTATACACACAAGATAAGCAGCCTTGAGTAAAACAACTTTGGAAGAGTAGCATACATTTAGTAGAACCGTCTGCAGGTATGCAAATACTTTCAAAAGCCTGCGTCCTTCAATCATTATTAACTTTATGAAAAGGGGTCCTGCTGGAATTCTGTAAAGTTTATCAATATATAGG
>JAOTBA010000002.1:19819857-19834870 GCA_025629845.1 Erythroxylum squamatum | reverse complement strand
ATTACTTGCTTTTGTATTTATTTTGTCCCCAGTGTTCCAGCGGCTATCATGTACCACAATGAGATGTTCTCATTATGGGTGTTCCGGGGTTCTTAGGTGTTGTCTGCCTTTTTGTAGCCGATTGGTGTATGCCCCTTATTCGGATGTACATAACTTTTTTGATAAATACCATTTACCATTTATCAAAAAACTACAAACAAGGAATTAAATGAAAATTATACTTCGGCGTCAGCTTTAAATTGACATGAACAAGTGGGTCGGTAAAATTAGGTGGCTTTTTCTCATCGATAATGACAATTTTCAACAAAAGGAAAATCTAGCTGATGGTGGCAATCGTTGACTGTCTTTATTCCATAAAGATACTAATCTTTAACCTGAAGGTCATAGAAAAATTCACCTAGTAAATTGGGAGATAGTATGTAAACCAAAGACATCAGGGGACCTAAGAATTAGGCGACTCCGTACCACAAACGATGCCCTGCTCACTAAAATGGGATGGGGCTACTCAACCAACCATCTGCTCTTTGAGTTCAAATTCTTTGAGCCAAATACCACTTTGACGCCCGAGACATTCCTGAAACATTGGACAGCAGAGGAGTGTCTTCGGTTTGGCAAGGTATATGCTCCACATGGAAGTTTGTACTTGCGGGCGAAAGGTGGCATATAGGTAACGGGAAGACAATACAATTTTGACTAGATAATTGGGTTGGAGAAGGAGGACCTCTAATTCACTTGGCCCTCAATCCAATTCCTGATAGTAACTTGTATACACGAGTCCATGAATTCGTATCACTAGAAGGGGAATGGCTATGGGACCAATTTCAACACCTCCTCCCGGCCACGGTGTGCATGTCCATTGCTAGCATTATGACTCTGAGACCCGAGTTTGAGGACGATTGGGTGATCTGGGGTGCAACTGATAATGGGTTATTCTCCACATCAACGACGTATGAGCTCATAGCACAGGGAGGAGATAGAGGCCCGAGTCAATTGTGGTCTTCAAATTGGAAGTAGCCGGGACCACAGCATATTCGATATTTTTTATGGCTGGTAGCTCAAGGCAAACTATTGACAAACTAGAAGCGTGTATACAGACACATCACCACAGACAATCGATGTTCCTATTGTGGTCGCCCTGAATCTTGCTTGCATGCTCTTTGCGACTGCCTTAGGGTGCGGCAATTCTGGACGCAATTTAATTATGACGTGGAGCAGACGGCCATATCTATGCAAAGTAGCCCAGAGTGGTTGATTTCCAATCTGTTTAATCACACAAAGTTTACCGAAGTATGATGGTCACTACTATTCTGTATATCTTGCTGGTTCTTGTGGCAATGGTGTAATAAAAGCATCTTTGAAACTAATTTTTCCTGGCCACTTTCTAGCAAAAATATTATCCTGGACTATGCGTATCGGCTGCTTAAAGCGTGTACAATTACGGCTCGATCTATGATGGGCCACACTGCTAGCCATAATAGGTGCATCGCCTGGTCCAAACCTAGTGAGGGATGGATCAAGCTGAATACCGATGGAGCAACGGAAGGGTCAGCTCGAAATACCTCTGCTGGGGGCCTCCTCTGCGACAGCACTAGTCGTTGGGTGTGAGGTTTTGTTCAGAATATTAGCCTTTGCTTGCCTTTGGATGCTGAATTATGGGGTATATATTTGGGCCTACATCTGGCTTGGGAAATGAGATACCGGCGAGTGGAACTTGAAGTCGACTCCTTGGTTGTTATTAACATTCTCTCCCCGTCAGGCTCGCAAACATGCACGCACTCCTCCTTGGTTCAGGCCATCCATGCCCTACTAGCAAAATCCTGGACGATTCGGGTTTGTCATGTGTTTCATGAAGGTAATCGGTGCGTTGATTGGCTTGCTTCCCATGCGAAAGTGTACGGCTTCAGAATTACTTATCTAATGCATCCCCCTTCGGGATGTCTTGCAATCCTTTATGAGGATAAGTCTGGGGTCTTAACCCCAAGGCCCACTGTTTAGGCCTCACTTTTACTCTTTTGTATTAAAAAAAAAAGTAAATAGAAAAAACTTTGTAGTTTTAGTAGGCACCTCAATGTCTTTTTTCAAAGTTTGTCTTTTATGTCGTGTCTTTATTTTACTTTCTATATAGAAGATTTCTACTAGGATTATTCAAAAGTTGAATATAGGAAATCCAACTTTAGGACCAAGCGAGATTTACATTTTGATCTAATTATTTTTTACGTAATGATCATGTGGAAAGACAAGCCAATATGACAAGTTGGTATGCATGTTTATGTGCGGTGTTTTTATTTTCGTAGACGGTTTCATATATGTCCATGCTAGATTTGGATTTTTTAACCATGTCTTAAGAACTGTCCAAAAGTATTGTAAAGGAAGGATAGTGATTAAGCATCTTAGGGAAAAGATCATTGGCGACAAGGAGGAATGAACATGGGTGCTCAAGTGGGGACTATAGTGAGTCATTGACAAAAGCTTCCGTGTCATTTGAGATAATGGGTAAATTGCCCTCACGAGAGAAAAGCTAGAAGCCATCATTTTATAGAAAAGACAACGACGCACACGCTGGATTTGTCATATAATAGACGCCATCTCCATTATCGTCTTTAACTTTTTGATTTTCCATGTATATTTTATGAGTATGTATGTGTATATATATATGTCAATCCCTTGCGTTATAAATTGAACCCGTCTTCTTATTACTACGAACTAAGAGTGCCTTAAGAAAGTCATTGTTCTCAGTAAACTATGGCTAGCTCAACCTCCCTTCGAGTTCGGATGATAATTCTATTAATTTTGTGGATGAACATGAATGAATTGGAAGCTTTAAGATATCATGGGCTTATAGTTATACGTAGAAGGGATGACAGCAGTTCTCTTTTGCATGAATTGGGCTATGATTTGTCAAAGTTAAGATACGTCGAGCGAAGAATAGTGGCAGACGGATCCATGTCAAGGGTTTCACCAGGAGGGCCAGATCCTGAACATCACTAGACATCTTTCTTAATGTCTTCGAGAATGTTGCATTGCCTCTGTTTACAGAGAAGTTATTAGGCAGACCTAGAGAATTTGTGTTTTAAGCAGCTTATGGGTTAGTTGCTATGGCTTAGGTTTATATAATAACTTCTCTAACTGCTTAAGATATATAGAAAATATGAAAATTAAGTTCTTGGACATCTCGCTGTGTTGGCCACCTTTTGGCAGCTTATAACGACGTCATTTTGAGGAGACTTTCACTGTTTCTATCTTATATCAACTTCGTCTTTATTAGTTTTGCTGTATTGGAGGTTTATTTTATTATCTTTAAGAGTGGCACTGCATCAATTCCCAATATCTCTTGTGGCGAACATACATAGCAAACCAGATTTAATTGGATGTATACCATTTATTCATCCAAGTTCGAACTAATGTATAAGATAACAAATACATCATTTGGACTAATTAGGATTGAGAAAGTGACTTAATTAATTAGTACCTAAATGCGAAATGTGATATAAATTAAATGGATATAAATCCCCTGGACATTTGAAAAAGGATGCAAGTCTCCGTTGTCTTCTTCTTAGTTACTCTCCTCTCATAGATCCATTTGACCTACAGCCTTCAGCCTCTACTACAGGTAGTGAGCACCTAAGATTTCGTTTTTTTTCTTCAAAATTTAATATTTATGAACTTTACTTCGACGTCCAGTCTCTAACGTTTCATCCAAGCTTTCTCAAACTAGCTAGTCCCATGTCTCAGAATAGAAAGTTTGGATCAAGAACTTCTTTATGGAGCAACAAAACATTATCAATCAGGAACTCATTCATGGAGCAGCAGAACGTTATCAATCAAGAACTTGTTCACGGTGCATCAAAACATTATCAATCGGGAACTTGTTCATGGTGCAACAAAACAGTATCAAATTCAGATTTTGTATTATCCATAGGTGGTGTTCATATTTTCATGTGACTATGGTCCAAAATTATGAGTTGCGGAAAAAACATCATAAAATTGGTTTGGGTTTGTGATTTATGTCGTTCACGACAAGGTGAGACTGAACAAGAGAGAGAAGGAACTTACATCTACTTTAGTAGTTAAATCCTATGAACAGAAGGAATAACCAAATAAACTGTACACATATTAGAGATTGGGGGGAAAGTGTTAAACTATTTAATGTCCCATGTGACTTATAGATTTGAGTCCCATGAAAAGTACCCAAGATAATGGTTATTGGGTATTACAGAATGGATCTCAAATGGGTCAAAGATCCTTTCCTTCTCTCTTCCAACAATGAACCATCATGATGGTGGGTAAACCAACATGATGGTTGGTGATTGAGTATAAAAGTTTTAGAAACAAAAACTTATGTAGAAAATCTCAATTAATTCTGAACCATTGAAGAAACACATTAAAGAAAGGAAACAGAAAGGGAATAAATCAACATCTTACAAAAACGAAAACAATCATGGATATAGGTACGCAAAAATCAATCAATCCATAAATGTCTTACAATTGGTATCAGACCCACAAATCTGACATTAGATTTGTCTTGCATTAATTGTTGGAAAGTATGGAGAGCAACAAAACGAAACGAAAACAACATTCATGAGGAAGACGAGAAAGTTGAGCGTCACATGTCCAACAGTGAGGACACTGGTGCATCTTGCTCCTTTGGGCTTGCTCCTTAGGAAGTTGAGCATCACATGTCCAATAGTGAGGATGCTGGCGCACCTTGATCCTGGGCTTGCTCCTTTGGGCCAACTAATTAATGTTTGAGCATACATTAATGGTGTGTTTGTTTGGAGGGTCATAATTCATAATTTATTTAATTGATAATTTAAATTAATTAATGAAGGAATCAATTAATTAATTTAGATTACTTAATTTATAATTTAGATCAATTAATGAAAGAACCAATTAATTAATTTAGATTTATATGCATAAAAGTTGTGACTATGTTTGCTATGCATAATTTTTTGTGTGTGTCATATTATGTTTTAATTGATACTTTGACCATTTATATTGGTTAGGTAGGCTGTGCTAGGCCCAGGCCCATCTTCACACGTCCATGGCCCGATCGGCCCATCAGGAGTAAGACTCCCATGCAAATACAAAGATCTACGTAAACCTAGCATTCACGGTATATATAAGGTACTATTCTACCACGATTCAGGTATGAGATTACAACCCTACTTTTCTATACTTTCAATAACCAAAACCTACACCAAAAAGACTGACTTGAGCGTCGGAGGGGCCTCCCGGGAACCAACCCCCGGCGTGCCTTATCTGTTTTGCAGGTATTCAGCAACCAAAATCTCGCAAGGTCATGGATCCAAATAACAACATACAGCCTCAGCAAGATCAGGCAGAACCAAAACGAAATGTCAAGCCTACTATGAATGAGTAGTAATTTTACGTATTAATTTTAGTTGAACGCTCTTATTAGAAAAAAAAATCTAATTTAGCGAATTAAAGACTTATAATCGCTACAAGGATAAAAAGAATTGAATTTTTACGCATTCAGTATTTTTTAAAAAAATAAAAGGAAAAAATATATCTAAACCAACATTATAATGAGTTCAAGACTATACACAACAAAAGAAAGCAAATCTAACACAACTTATTTACATAACCAAGCTAAAGGTGCCGACTATACTTCATGTCATAAGATAACGTAGTGTGCAGATTTTTTGCTATTAAAGAATATCGAATCCAATTAATTATGTTCTTCGCAACCCGATAGGCTCCAGTTTCCTTATGAGCAAGTAATCGCGAGTTACGCTCCTTCCAAAGGCTGTATATGGTAGAAAGAAAGGCGCCTTGATAGATGATAGCATTAGGATAACCCTTCTGGGAGTATATAATAGCCTAAGCAAAAAAGTGGTCCCAAAAGTAGGGAGAGCCTGTTCTCGATAACAAATGTAGGATTTTGCTCCAAACCACTTTTGAGTATGAGCACAAGAAAAAGAGGTGATCACAGTCTTCAACTTCCAATTTACATAAAGAGCAAGTAGTGCTGACAATTCCATGCAAACGACGTTTAGTCTTGAGTCTATTGAGAATAACAAGCCACGATATGAAGGACGCCTTAGGAGAGATAGAATTATGCCATAAAAGAGAAGACCAAGGTGCCTTAGTTAATCCCCGAGTATGTAGTAGATGACAAGACTTGTTGGTAAACCGCCCACTAGTTTCCAACTTCCATAAGATGGCATCATCCCGTAACACATCAAGAATAGAAGGTAAAATGGGAGCCCGAGTATTGAAACCTCTGAAAGTACCCTGCCATTGGCCATTACAAAGAAGGGAGAGACCCTCAGATTCAGAGGAATTCTATTACTTAAATGTCGAATACGAGGACGTGAAATAAGTGTACTATAATCTACCCAGTTGTCAAACCAAAACTAGGTCTGACTTCTATTACCGACTTGGTGCTTAATGCAAGGATAAATTGTGTCACACATGCGAAGCATTGGGATTAGAATTTAAGAAAATTCCTTCCTAATGCCAACTTGCCAGAAGCTACCATTGTGGAAGTGGTACTTATAAAGCCATTTAACCCATAACACATTATGATCAGTATACAGCCTCCAGAGTCTCTTACACATTAAGACTTTTTTAGTGGAGTCAATTGACTTAATACCCAAACCTCCAAATACCTTAGGGGTCACCACCTCACTCTATTTAACTTTAGCATTTATAGCTTTGTTGGAACCCCCATACTAAAGAAAGGCTTTTAGGATTCTGTCTATGTCCTTTAAGACTCCTTTAGGTAAAGCTATATGGGTTAACCAATATAAATGCAAGCTACTCAAGACAGAAATAATCAGAGTAAGTCTAGCAACATAATATAGGAACTTGTTTTGCCAAGCTTACACCCTTTTTGTAATTTTTTCCAACAGAGATAGACACTATAATCGAGATGATTTAGAAGAGGAGATGAGGTCACCCAAATAATAGTATGTGCCAAGGTGAGAATTCAACCTCACAGTCTGACAAATAAGGTCTGTATTATGCACATCAGCTGAGATATGCACACTGCTTTTTTCCGAGTTAAGATGGAGCCCAGACCAATCCGCAAATAACATCAAGATATACATATCAAAGCCTTGAAGAAGTTGACCTTAATTACACAACTTTGGAGATGCTTGCCCGAGTTGTACTATTTTAATAGCTCCTGTAAGAGGAGGATGTTATCCCCAATGTTCCTCCCCAGGATGAAAGCTCCTTGTGCTGGATTGATGATGCCAGTGATGGCCACTTTTAGCCTCTCTGCTAAAATCTTAGAAATGATTTTATATATGATATTACAATAGGAAATCGGTCTGAAATTGGACATATTTTGAGGGTGTTGCTTTTTAGGAACTAAGCAAATGGTTTAACTCTTTAAGCATCTTCCCAGATTCAAAGAATTCCAACATCGCAGAAGAAACCAACCTACCTGTGATATCCCAAGACCTTTGGAAGAATAAAGTAGTAAAACTATCAGGACCAGGTGCTTTGGAGGGTTTCATACTGAAAAGGACTTGCTTGACATCCTCACGAGTAACAGGTTGCATCATCTATTTCAAGATGCTAGGTTCAACCGAAGTCTCTATTTAAGTTATTATATTAAAACTTGGCAAGGAAGAGGAATCTTCACCCATCAATTCTTCAAAATGTGTCCGATCCAACTCCTGCAATTGGGGTTGCGAAGAGTAAGTGTGGCCTCTATTATCCCTAAGGATTGATATTGTATTGGTATTCCAACGAGCCAATAGGGAAGCATGAAAAAACTTAGAATTGGTATCCCCTTCCTTGAGCTAGTTTAACCGGACCTTTTCATTTAGAATGGAATTTTGAAACTGTAGACTTCCATGTAATTGCGAAAGGCAGTAGCTTTCTGTAGTACGGAGGAAAACGTTATGGGGATCTTAATAGTAAGCGCCTTAAACTACCAAGAGCCTCTCCCTTAAGTTAGTTATATCCAGATATTGCCGAGATAGGAAACTTTTCATTTCAACCTTCACCTTCTTCAATTTCTGTATTAATTGAAAGGATTTGTAACCAATCACATCAATTAACCAACACCTATCCACTATATCACTAAATCCCTCCATCTCAGTGAGCCCATTAAAGAACTGAAATAGGGCAACAGGTCTTAAGCTCTCTTCCAATCTCTAGATCAAAATGAAGGAGTGATCAAAGAGGAGATTGTCTCCAAAATACACATATAAGTGGGAGAGATGACCCGACCAACCTGAATTAACAAGAGCTCGATCTAGCTTTTTTCGAATGAGAAAATCCCCCTATTGGTTATTCGACCAAGTTAGCTTCTGACCCGAAGCCTTCAAATCCACCAAATCCATCTCGGAAAGGAAAGAGGAGAGTTCCTTCGTTAACCCAGTATTTAATTTAAGATTTGATCATTTCAATTAATAAAATAATTGCGCGCATTTGAAATCAATCAAAATAATCATAAAAAAATAGATGAACAATTTAATATACGAATAGATAAAACACTTTGACTAGTTGGGTAAAGATATTTAATTGAAAAAATTGTTAAATGAAATTAATTAATTTATTTTAGTTTACAAGAACTTATTAATTTATAAAAATTGTCTGATTAATTAATAAACTGATAAGTTTTTAACAATAAAAATTATTAAATTACATGGAATTGAAAAGTTAAAAACCAAATTGAAAAGTTGAAAGGTTCAAAGTTTTTACTATTATACATACTTGAACCGGTTAGATTTTTAAATAAAAAATTAAAAGAATATTCCCGTTTTGAACTTATATCTTTTTTTAATCAAAACCCATTGTAATATTAAATTTAGCTATTGAAAAGGAAAACTCTGTTCTCACCATTCCGAATTCAACTGTTCTCTTAATGAACAAGCTAAGCTCAAGATCATTATTAAACTGAAAGTGATATAAAATTTAACTGTCAGTTCAATAAAAGCGGACGATCTCACATTCATATAATTACGTCATTCCATTCGATTCACCAAAATTTTAAATATTCAATTCTTCCACGGTTTGAGCGTGAATATACTTGCAAGAACAGATTTTCCATTTGCATAATCTCTTAACCTGTGATTTGGGTCTTCCCATGGCCGATTCTAATCTCTATTGAACAAAATTGAAGGTTTTCAGAAAGTGCTTCAGTGACCGGCTGAGGACGTGAAAGGCGGCGACCGGTTCTTGAGGCAGTAGCTCTTTGTTGCGTGGTGTGGAGAACTGTTGGCGGTTGGGTGGTTGGCTTGGCTGGGTAATTCCTTCTTGTAATCTCGTGTTGGACGTTGACAGGAGAGTGGAGTGGGGAAGTCTGGCGGAAATAGGCGGCGGGAGCTGAGTGGTGCGACAAGACAAACCTAGAACCAAAAGAGGAAGTGTGTGGAGGGTTGCTGCTAACGACTGGGTGATTCCTTGCTGTGCCTGGCATTGGGTGGCGGAAGCCGAGTCGTATGGGGAGGTGAGGCAAAATGCGAGAGAAACAAAAAAGGAGAAATTTTTATTATTATTGTATTGAATTGATTAACTTATTTCGTTTTTATTTTTTATTGTTTGTTTTAATTTTATACGAATATTAAAAAATCTACATTAAATATTAAAAAAACTACAAAATAGAGATTAATATTTTAAACTATTTAAATTGAACCTTAATGTTTATAAAACATTTAAAATTGACACAACCTTCAATCTGAACTGAGGACGGGTTTTTGGAGTTAGCTCACACTTGCGAGATCACGACCCTTATTGAAATATATTATATTTGTCGAGAAGTGCAAAATTGTATGGATACAATCCTTACTGTACATCTTGATCAATTGGATCGTTTTATTCATGGGATTCGGGCAGCCTGGGAGACCACCATTATTATAATTATAAGAAATATATAAGATATTTCTTATATTTACTCAAAAGCGAGAGAAATCTCATCCCTCTCTTTTATGAATATCCCCATGTAATTGTACATGCCCCCGTGGCAATAACATATTTGGGTTTGGGCATAAAATGCGTTAAGACGTAGCTGTTAACTGGACATCTAAGGGCAAGGTTCAAATGAGGAAAGATGGTGTTGAGTGGAAGGGCCATTGCTCAACGGATAAAAGTTACTCTAGGGATAACAAGCTGATCTTAGTTTTCATCCATAGGATCCCAAATTCCTGAATCTTTAGCGATTCATGCCAAACTTGGTCATTATGGGGCTTTAGAAAGCTCCGATTAGTGATAAAAAATTTAATAGTGTTAATTATCTATTAATTAAATATCACGTCAATAAAGTAAGCTCTATTATCACCTGAAAAGTAAGACTTATTGTCGAAAATCTATAAAAATAGGTCCTATTGCCATATGACAAGTAGGACTTATTGTCAAAATTCTATAAAAGTGGGTTTGATTGTCACGTGGTAATGTAGGCCACTTTATGGTTAAAATAAAAAACTACTACTTACTTTCTATTTATAAAATAATAAAATAATATCATGTTAGTATTAACATAACATTTAACAGACGAAAAGTTAATTTCACTAATTTTTTTAATCGGTTTATGATCTATCTTGAACATTTTTAAAACGTTAAGTTTCAAGTTATATTTTATTGTAAATGTTGAGATTCAAAAAATACTTTTTAACTATTTCATATTCAATTGTTTGATATTCCAATATACCTTATGTTCTAATTCATAAAGATGACATAATTTACTTAATACCAACATCTAAGGAGACTTTTTTTTTTGGAAACGGAAGAATTGTAGCTGCTATCATTTGGATGCGCATTGTGTAAATCTTTGGATTGACGCAATAGCCTGCAAATCACGCCAACCGAATATTTCGCACTTAGTAAGCTTTATACAATGGGCTCGATCGAGAGAGCGTAAGTACGGGATTCGAACACAAGATCTTTTGACCCCGTGTCTCCACTCCACCAATTCGACTACCCCCTAAGATGCATCCAAGGAGACATGCTAATTGGTATTATGTAAGTTATTCTATGCATCTATAATACATTATCTAACCACAAACTACAATCTTTTTGGCTTATACTTACCATCTTCTCCATGATTAACTTGATTTCTCAATTTAAAACTTAACTTGTCCAATAGTTTGCCAATAGATGACATAGTAATTTTGTATGTATCATTATATTTTTTTAATAATGCTTCTACCGTATATTTTAAGCTTTCATGTGTACAACAAAATATAACTTTAAAGAGCTCAAATTGAACTCTAATATTTTGAATTCTTCAAATTGAAACCTAACGTTTTCAAAACGTTAAGAACTAATCCTAAATGAAAAAAAAAATTAGACAAAGATAGCTCTCCATCAATTAAATATTATATCAATATTAACATTATATTATCTTTTAAAATAGAAAGTGTGCCCTAATGTTATATAATTATTTTCTTAAATTAATCCAAAAAGTGAATGTCGGTCTCACTTGTCACGTATCAATAAGACCCATATTATACATTTTAGATAATAAAACTTACTGTTGTGATTCAATATATAAAATAGCTAATTTGCAGCAACAAACTGGAAACAAGGGATTGATATTGATAAAAAGTTTGGTATTACAATATGAAACGAAGCAAAAGTTGCAAATAACAGAGGAAATAACGAGAATATGGGATGGGAGAGAATAAGCCAAAGCCTCAACAAACTTCAATGAATTCTCTAGCAGCAATCCACAACTCTATAAGGATCCTCTCACGCATTCTTAGGTAGGCAGACGGTTATTTCCTGACGTGGCTCCAGCTGATGTGTCATTCCACAGATACCCTTGCAGCCTTCTAGAAGCTATTCTTGGTCTGGCACTCCTCCTCACCTCTTGGGGCACACTCGGGCCTGGCTCCATAGGTTCGGTCACAACATTACCTCCCCCTGCAAGATTAGACTTGTCCTCAAGGCTCAACTGAGGAAATAACTTCAGCAACTGATCTCTATCCTCCCACGTGGCATCACTCTCAGACATACCCTCCCAGTGCACTAGCCATTGATCAACTATCGAAGATGAACGCTGAACAGATCGTTTGGCAAGAACGGTAAAGGGTTGCAGAATCATCGAAGCATCAAAGTCCACCAAATTGAGTGGTGTGATTTGCTGGTCAGGGGAACCAATACATTTCTTGATCAAGGACACATGAACAACAGGATGAATTTGTGCCGAATCCGGAAGAGCTAACTTGTAAGCAACCGTACCAACTCGAGCAAGAATTTTGTAAGGACCAAAATAACGTCTTCCGAGCTTGCTGTGGCGTTGAAGACGAACCGAATTCTGTCGGAAAGGCTGCAACTTAACGTAAACCCAATCATCAACCTCAAAAGTGACTTCGCGACGGTTACGATCGGCAAACATTTTCATTCTTGCTTGAGCCTTCCTCAAATTGGCCTTGAGTAGTTGCAAAACTTGGTCACGAGCTAGAAATTGGCCCTCAACCAATGCATTCCCAGTGGAGCCCTTAATATAGCGAGGAATCGAAGGTGGGACACGGCCGTACAATATTTCGAAGGGTGTCATACGAGCAGCGGTTTGAAAGGCTGTATTGTACCAGAATTCAGCCCATGGTAACATCTTTGTCCATTCCGACGGATGGTCAGCAACATAGCAGCGAAGGTACTGCTCGAGACATTTGCTTAATGCTTCGGTTTGCCCATCGGATTGGGGATGGTATTCCGAACTCATGCTGAGAGTTGTACCCTGCAATCGATGCACCTCCTGCCAAAAGTCACTCAAAAGTCTCGGATCCCGGTCAGTCACAATATCCCTAGGAACCCCATGTAACCGAACCACTTCATGAACAAAGACAGTAGCAACCATCACAGCAGTAAAATGAGAAGACAATGCGATAAAGTGACCATATTTAGATAGCCGATCAACCACAACTAAAATAACAGTTTTGCCTTTTGAATTCGGTAAACCCGTAATGAAATCCATAGAGATAACTTCAAAGACAAGTTCTGGAATTGCCAAGGGCTGCAACAATCCGCTCGGACTCAATGTTAATGCCTTCATTTGTTGGCAAATTTGGCACTCGGCCACAAATTTCTTGATGTCCCGACGCATGGAAGTCCAAAAGAAGTTCGAAGACACACGATGTATAGTTCGTGTGACCCCAGCATGCCTACCAAGTGGTGATGAATGAAATTCATTGAGAATGTGCATCCAAAGCGGGGAATTCGAAGGAAGCACAAGGCGCCCCTTGAAGAACAACAACCCTTCTTTGAAAGAAAAACAAGGTAGGCTGACAGGATTGTGCAATAAACGCTGCTGCAGATCAAGGAGCTCAGAATGCACCAAATTAGCTGTTCGGATCTCAGAAACAATTTCATACTCAACAGAAGAAAGTGCAAAGAATCGTGAAGCATGAATTCGCGATAAGGAGTCAGCGGTACTATTTAATTTACCGGGCCAATATTGGATATCAAAATCAAAACTAATAAGCTTACCAAGCCACTTTTGTTGATCCGGGGTTTGAATCACCTGTTCCGTCAGATTTTTAAGGGGCTGTTGATAAGTGATTATCGTGAATTTTTGACCCAAAAGGTACTGCCTCCATTTGGCAATTGCCTGAGTGATTGCATACATCTCACGTTGGTAAGTAGAGGCCTGCTGCATACGACCACTCAACTGCTAGCTGAAATAGGCAATAGGGTGCTTGCCTTGAGACAACACAGCACCGATTCCTGTGCCCGAGGCATCCGTCTCAATAGTAAAAGGTAGTGAAAAATCTGGTAATTCAAGGACAGGGGCCATGCTTAAACGTTGTTTCAGCTGGTCAAAGGCAAGGGATGCAGCCTCCGTCTATAAAAAATTATCCTTACGCAACAAGTCAGTTAACGGACCAGCAACAGTGGCAAAATGACGGATAAAACGACGGTAATAACCAGCTAAGCCCAAAAATCCTCGCACCTCTTTAACAGTTCTCGGCAATGGCCATTGGTGAATTGCTCGGATCTTGTTGGGGTCGACTGAAACCCCCTGTACTGATATTATATGGCCCAAGTAAACAACCGATGTTTGCCCAAAGATACATTTGGACTGCTTCGCAACCAACCTATTATGTTGGACCCCGTTTCCGGAGCCCAACGTCCTGTGACATGAGCCTTGCTGAAAACCCTAAAGGTGTCATTTGCTGCCATTTCATATTGGCGGTGAGCGCACACTAGTCAAACATCAAAACCATGAATCTACCTCTAAGATAGCCCAAAAAGAAAAATAACTTTCCCAGACCATGTCCGTTAAACGGACATGAATCGAGCTTGGAGGCCATTTTGACCCGAGAGTGTCCGTTAAACGGACATGCGTGTCCGTTTAACGGACAAACACTGGACAAATGGTCCAATTTCACCCGAGCCTGTCCGTTAAACGGACACGTATGTCCGTCTAACGGACATGAAGTGAGCAAAGGGTGATTTTTCACCCGAGACTGTCCGTTAAACGGACAGTCATGTCCGTTTGACGGACACAAGGCAGCCAAAGGGTGTTTTTCCACCCGAGGCTGTCCGTTAAACGGACAGTCATGTCCGTTTGACGGACATGGGGATTTCCAAAACCCCCATGCCTTTCTGGAACCTGCCCAAACCTGTCCAGACCTCACGAACACTTCTATTCTTCCAAAATTCATCCACTCTACTTCTAACATGCTAGGATTCCACCTGCATTCATATCACATTCCTACCCACATGAAATTTCAAAACATAATAAAGTCAACTTGATAGGCCTTAATTAGGCATAACAATGCAATACCATAGTTCGAATGCGTTTCATTTACATCAAATCAAACATCTTACAATGCTTTAGTGGGCATTTCAAGCCCTTTACATCAAAGTTCAAACTACATCTTACATAAGCAACTGTTTTCTCAAAATGCATCTAAAGCATTGGTTTTACAAAAGTTCACTTGAAATACAAAAACAACAAAATCTTGGAGTAATGCCTTTAAGCTCATTCCTCGAGATCGCGCTCTTCACCTGGGAATGGGACGGGATAGGAGGGGGTGAGCTTGCGCCCGTGGGTAACACGTTTATATTTATGGAAATAAGCAATATCATT
>JAOTBA010000002.1:19806355-19819757 GCA_025629845.1 Erythroxylum squamatum | reverse complement strand
CATGTTCAGGAGCTAAACCTCACTTAGGGTGAGGGATGTAGCTTATTTGAAGGAAGTTTTGTACGATATGGATGATTTAATGTTTTGAATGAAAATTCTGGGCTATGTTCATCTTTCTTGCACTTCATTATGTTTCTATGCTTGATCTCCATAGATACACTCTTAGGAATCATAGGGTATGCTGAAGAGTGATCCATGATTCATGCTTTAGGAAGGTGAACACCTTAGGCTTAGAGTTAGAGATAACCTAAACTAGGGTGAGAGCTTGAAGTGGCTTATGCTTAATGGATTTAGTTAGAGAGTTATTGCATTGAAAAATGGGTGCCTCTAGCTGAATGCTCCTTTATACCTTGAGAGAGGATATAGGTATACTAGTGCCGCTGTTTTCTTAGCCTGCATTCGATCAATTTCATATTGTGCAAAGCAACCTTTGAATGAGTGAACCCCGATCCCTAGTCCTAAATCATTGATTAAAACTTTTCCTTAATTGTTTTACTATTGTTGCAATTTAATTGATCAACCAATTCCAATCACTTTTACAATTTTCTGTCAACAACATGCAATTAATTAGGTTTACTTTGACTGGTGAACAAATTGGTCCTTGAGGGAGACGACTTTAGAATATTTGCTGTGTGGATACTAGATCGAATCTGTGCGCTTGCAGAAATAATCGATCAACGGTTTTGTAGAAAACACCGTTGATCGGTGTATCTATATGAAGGTTAATGGGAGCAAGTTCATTATATTAGTCCTATATGCTGACGGTATCCTTCTTGCTACGAATTATATGGTTTGTTACATGATGTCAAGAATTTTCTTTCTAATAATTTCGAAATGAAAGATATGTGTGAGGCATCCTATGTGATAAGAGTAGAAATATTCCGTGATAGATCATAAGGATTGTTAGGATTGTCTCAGAAAGGTTACATCGACAAAGTATTAGAAAGATTTCAAATGAAAAAATGCTCCGCAGGGATAGTTCCAATTCATAAAGGGGAGAAATTTAGTCTAATGCAATATCCACGAAACAATTTAGAACATAAGGACATGGAGTCTATTCCTTATGCGTCAGTAGTTGGGAGCTTAATGTATGCTCAAAGATGCATTAGGCCAGATATCAGTTTTTCTGTTGGAATGCTAGGCCGATATCAAAGTAATCCTAGAATGGACCACTGGAAAGCTGCAAAGAAAGTCCTTAGATGCTGGCAAGGCACCAAGGACTATATGCTCACATATAGAAAATCAACCCATCTCGAAGTGATAGGTTACTCGGATTTAGGCTATGCCGGTTGTGTAAACTCACGGAAATCTACATTCGGTTATATGTTTCTATTAGTTGGAGGAGTAGTTTCGTGGAAAAGTGGAAAGTAGTCTGTCATTGCTACTTCCACTATGGAGGCTGAATTTGTGGCGTGCTTTCAGGCCACAGTACATGGATTATGGTTGCGGAATTTTATCTTAGGTCTTGGTCTTATCGACAATATTACCAGACCATTAAGAATTTATTGTGATAATTCCGCAGCCGTTTTCTTCTCTAAAAATGAAAAATATTCAAAAGGTGCGAAACGCATAGATTTGAAGTATTTGCCTCTGAAAGAAGAAGTGCAAAAATATAAAGTGTCAATTGAGCATATTGGTACCGATCTCATAATAGCAGATCCATTAACTAAAGGCTTACGACCTAAAACATTTATTGGTCATGTTAAACGGATAGGTCTTATAGATAAGCCCTTGTTAGCATAATGTTCTTATATTTATATATACATATAAGTGTTTTGCTCGAATTGTTATGACACGTGAGAATTCAATTACGGTCATATGATTTTGCTCACTTACTTGTTATCCATATTATGTTGTATACATTAATTATTATTTGTGAAATAACAATTACAATATTACCCACTAAAATTTTTATGAATTGAGTTGATTCTGTGATACATGGAAGGAATCATATTGTATAACTTATGACCGCCATGATCCCATCATCTTAATTCAATTAAGGATGACTTGATCGATTCCATATATTGTGTGCACTTAAAGTTGTTGGATCACCAAGTCATAATATAGGCCAAGTGGGAGATTGTTGTTAGACTATTTAATTCCCATATGAATTACAGATTTGAGTCCTATAAAAAGCACCCAAGATAATGGTTATTAGGTATTACAGACTGGATCTCAAATAGGTCAAAGACCCTTTCTCTCTCTCTTTCAACAATGAACCATCATGATGGTTGGTGATTAAGTATATAAGTTTTAGAAACAAAAATTTATGTAGAAAATCTCAATTAATTCTGAACCATTGAAGAAACACATTAAAGAAAGGAAACAGAAAGGAAATAAATCAACATCTTATGAAAACAAAAACAATCATGGATACAGGTATGCAAAACTCAATCGATCCATAAATGTCTTACAGAAAGAGGAAGACATAGCTCACGTGTAGGAGCAATGAGAAAAAAAAAGCAGTTGTAGCTGAATGAACAGAAAAGGACTAGTTAATATACTTGACACAGAGAAAGTAACAAAGCGATATTTAATCTATCTGTATATGTATGTATGTATGTGCTCCTGATTTTAATACCTCTGCCTATCTTTCTCTAAATTCAATTGTCCCCCCTGAATCGCATAAGCTTTGTTTTACATAAGCACAAAAGAAAGATGAATCAACTGTAAAATCAGCAACTTCGAACATTGTCCATAAACGTGGTTTCTGAAGCCTTGGAACTACAAAAATCTATCAAGCCTTCCATTAGTACTATCATCCATGAGATAAGATCTACGATACTACCCAAAATTTTGGTGAGTTGGGAGTTCAATAACAAGATTAAAATTTCAAAATTTGATTCTACGGAAACGCTCTGAGTTAAGAGCTTAATTCAGTAATAATTCAGAGTATATGTAAGCTAGTAGTAAATAAAGCAATATATTTCTTTTATAGTAATGTCCCTTATCTTAGTAGTCAAACTCTTTATGTAGGAATCAAATCAAGAAGATGAGTCCGAGTGTAACTCTAATTCTTCTAATAAATCTCCCTTTGGGATTTAATGGGCCTTCAACTCAGAAATGAAGTCATAATCAAACTATATCATTTCATCAATTTTTGTTCTTCCATCGAGAAGGGTGGGAGTTTGAAACTTCATTAGGCATGTAAAAATGAATAACATCCTTGAATCCGTACTCAAAGAGATCTAGCAGGCAAAACATAAACAGCTCTAATACATTTAGGAAAACTCGACTTGTCTATTCATATTATAAATCATTTTCCTCGACATGTCTATTCATACTATAAATCATCATATTATGTAAATCAAATTAATGTACAATTAAATTTAAGTTATCCTAAAATTAACTTTTCAAGTCAATACTAATAGTAATCACATCAATAACCATATTGAAATTAAAAGCGTAAATTTTTACACCCTCACTAAGATTTCGCTTAATGCACTTAAGTGTTTAGGATGAAAGGTGTCAAACTCTCAAATCAATGCATTGTTGAACTATTATCACAGGCTTGCAATTTTTTCACATTTCCACCACTTATAAACAAACTAGAAACAAAAATCAAAAGGTCCTTATTAGGCCATAATATGACTTAATTAGGTATGATATGATTGGGATGATACAAATGGTTGGTTCGAAGAAAATTTACTAAAGAGAACATTTAATGAAACTTGTTCACAATACACACAAGTCCTTTCATTATAAATCAATTGGTACCATATAGTTATCCACAATTTTTCTATGCTCGCAAAATTCTTTTTTTTCTTTTTTTTTAATCACAACAATTTCGAGTATTCATCATGTGTCATAAGTTAAAAAATATTGGACCTTTCAAATTTTCAAGTTTCAAACATTCAAGTAATATGGATTACTTTTAGGGTTCAAAATGATAAAAAGGTTTCAAAGAAAATATGATAAAGGTTAATAATTGAGTTACAATCAATGCAAAAAGTTAATGCTCAAAATTGGTTATTTCTAAGAGATAAATAATAGGAAAGGTAATTATTAAAGAAATAGTTTTTAAATTTTTTTTGAATCTAATTAGTACTTTATCATTTCAATACTTCTAATTTAACAATTGTAGCCTCAATACGGATAATAAAAGCAAGTTCTAAAATTCAAAAGCTCACGAAAAAATATGTTTATGAGTGTAAATAGTATGCAATTACGATTAAATTTAACTATCTCAATGACTTATAAAGCAATTTTATTTTAAATAATATCCTTTTGCATACTAATTCAAACCAATATTCGGTAATGAAGTAAAGTATCGATGGACAGATTTCAATTAATTCAATATATCAGTTCATAAAATGTAATAACCAATATTATAATATGCTTAAGAAAAATCATCAAAAATCATTAACCCTTTCTCACATTTAAAAGCAAAACATGAATGAAAAAGAGATAACAACATAAAAAGAAATTTAGCACACAAGATTAAGAACTCACCCTGCCCACGTGATAAGTCAGTAATCCTCGTCTTGATCAGAGCAGAGCACCTTGTCCTAAATTACTCTACTAATCGGATATGCTTCTTACCAGATTCACAAATCCAGATTAACACAAACATGCATGATAAACACACTGATATAATTCCGGAACTGTAGTAAATATCAGGATTCTGTAACTATATACACACTCACAGTCAAGATCCAATGACGTCGTTGCTATGAATATTTTAATAAATTGTCTCTACTTTTTGTTTTTTGGAGCAATATAAAAAGGAGCACCACTCAACGAGAAGATAAGCAATTATTACGAGATTTTATTTGATATTTTTATCATCGGTTCTTAACATCTCGTGGGAATTCTGCTGCTCACTTTACGGTTGGAGTCATCTTTTATTAATTTTTTAACAGAATGTATCTATTCAATAAATATAAGAAAATTTTAAAATAAATAATTTTAAAAAATAAGCCAAGTTATAAATATTTCTCTTTTTTCACTTTAATTAGTCAAATTTAAAATTTTTCATATCTGATATTTTTTGTTAGAAGTAAAAATTAAATAGAATGATTAGGCAATTTCATTTATCATAATTAATAAAGATTTAAATATATATTTTTAATAATTGAAACATATCTTGCCCAAAAAATAAAAAAATTACATTAAATTTTTAATTTTACAACTAAAACATTCTAAACTATATTCTCAAAGGCATTAATTTATATAGGAAGATCTTATTAGCCAAAGTAGCTGATTTTATAAACTGTCTTAACTTTTCATTACCATAAGAATACCTCGATACAAATGCAACCTATCATCCATGGCCAATTACTAGACCATTAGTGAGATAATGACACAAATTTGGCAATTAAGCCCAGCCAACACAAAGCTAACTGTCTGAACAATAACAGTAGTCCATTCAAACGCAGAAAATTAAAGCTGATGGTGTTTTGAATGGTCTTAATTATGAAAAGCTTTAAGTGGATCATTGGGATCAATGTCTGCTAATAATGGGAGATCAGCTGGCAGTGTCTCCAGACTCACACCTTGCTCCTTCAGTTTCCTAACCACTTCCTCAAACACCACTCTGTTCCCGCTCTCTGCCAGGTGCAAACCATCTCTGCATTTAACACTCAGAAAGAGTAAAATGGTAACATAGATTTGCACATGAGATTAATACTGGATATGCAAAACTTGGATGCCACAAGGTACCTTAGACAAGAGTTTTGCCAATCAGGAAGCTGCTGAATTTTGGTCCAGAGGTCAATTACTGGGCATCCATAAGCTTGCGCAACAGAGATACATTCCTTGGCATAAGCACCAGCAGCTTCATTTGTCCTCTCGGGAAGCCCCATTGCATTGTCCCTGTATGGATTCCTACAAATATTCAATCGTTTTTGTTTATTTCCTTTGATACAATTTCAGTATTTGGTCTCAGGGCATCAAATGATGCCTAAAAACTTAAGTACCATCACCAAAGTGTCTTAATTGCAAAGGGAAAGGAAATGGCGTACCGGAGGCGACCTTCTTCATCAATTGGAGGAGGAGTGATAAGCAGGATGACAGCATTTGGACAACGTTGCTGAGACCAGACGTCACAAGAAATTAAGACTTCTATTAAAAACTGATTTTTACTTTGAACTCCTTTCATCATGAACTACATAAGCATTCTGTAAACATGTTGACATCTCCTTTATTAATTAAATTATCCTAACTCCTAAGATTGTTGACACTTGAGAGAATATATTTACACAAATTAAAGGCTCGTCATCTAAAGCATAAATAGCACTCCGCTAATCCGCTAACACTACAATGGGCTCCTGGTCCTCTTATCTAGTTAATTTGAGAGTTAGAAACAAATACAACACCTCCGAACGGGTACAATCATACAGACTTGCATCCTTATTGGACAGGTTGAAGCCTAATGGTTAGAATGTCACGTCGGCAGGAGATAATTAAAAGACCGCGTTCGGATTTGTTACTCGTAAATTTTTAACTATGACCTCGAGCACATTAACAAGTCCCAAACCTGTAGTCACCATCTCAACTTGAAACAGCCTCCACAAAATTCTCTTTTATGATATCACATGTAAAAAAGAATCTAACAAAATCAAAATTTTATCCTGTTTGATAGTGGTGGACACAGCGAGAAGCATAAACCTACCAGCCTAAACATCAAGTAGGAGTTGGACCACCATTGCCAGTTATCACAAGTTGATTGCACGGTGGAAAGAAAGTGACAAGAAGCATACACATTTAGGCTATGTTTGTTAGTAATAGAATGTAATGAAATATAATATTATTATATTATTTAGGAAGATGGTTTACAATAAAATATAATAAAATAGGTTGAAAGGGGAGGGTTTCATATTACAATTTACATCTTATTCCTTTTTAAACAATAAAATGAGTTGTCTTCGATTTGAGAGGTTTATAATGAATGTAAAATGATAAATATGTAATACTTAATATACCTTCTATAATTTTTTATAATACCAATTTTAACCCTCAACCTTAATAACAAGCAACAAGATAATACATCTCATTATTGTTTTGTTATATTAAGGATAAAATAGTCATTCATTATTATTATACATACATTACATTTCATTTCATTCCGTTCATCTTCTAAACAACATTTCACTATATTATATTATGAACCCTTTTATCCATCTCAAACAACAATTTTCTTATATTACATCTATTTACATTCTGTTCTATTATAAACTATTACATTATATTTCATTTTATTAAAAATTTTACCTCCAACTAAATATAACCATAAATCTTGAACCTTTTTTTTATCCAGGTGAAATGATAAACGTTTTAATAATTCTTTCTTATGTCTACTTGAACAAATTTTCTACATCTTTTGAGCAAACAAATTGGCTTCTGACCAGGTTCCAAATATACACAGGAACTACCTACGACAATACAAAATGTTCCACTAGTGAGAATGGAGACTGCTATTGATTTGACCGAGGATTCTAATTCCCTCTTTTCTTGAAAAAATGAAAAAGGCAAGTGATAAGAAAGAATAGTAGAAAAACATTCGCAAGTTCACTAAAAGTGAGCAAATGAGCCCATAAAAATCTGACAAAAAAGAGCCAGTGTCCTCCAAATTTGCATGGATAAGGTAAAAATATTGGCCAAATTTCACGAAAGCCTTCAATCAACTAGAAGCCCTAATCAACAAGGGTATCACTAGTCCAAGAACTGCATGATAGACTCACTATCACAGAAATCAGTCGACTTCGCCTGGTTGCAAAAATTAGATTAATAAGATTAAAATTTAAAAAAATCAATCAATATTAAAATTTTATAATATTAAATTTAAAAATTCAATCAATATTAAAATTTTATAATATTAATTAAAGATTAAAAATTTTAAAAATTGTTTTTATTTAAAAAAAAATTTAAAATTTTATTAAATAAAAATTAATTAATTAATATAAATTTATAAAAATTAATATTCCGAGCTGCAAGGACGCTCATAGCCTCATACTAAATGGCCAACAACAACAGCGACAACTGGGCCTCACCCACCACCATCACCACGCGCTATCTTCGGGTCTTCTGCTCACTGGTGTCCCCACACATCCATCGTTGACAATCTAACTAGTAATTTATCACTGTCAATGACGAGCCTAGTGTAGTGTAATATCGCCATAGAATAATTCTAATTTACACTTAAAAAGATCACAGAACCAAAACTAATTAATTTAAAATAATATTTTATAAATTTACAAAGATTTTGATAATTTATTCGTTCGTAGAATATCACAAATTTCCTTTTTAAAAAATTTTAATGTCTAGGTAAATGCTTGATTTACAATTTATGATCTCTTCTTTCTTTAATTTGAAATCAGTCCAAAATTATATTCTATAGAAACTACCTCTTAGTCACTACCTTGTCCTTAATTTCACTCCTCACACTTGTCGTTTCACTCTAATTCTATTTGTAACATTGAAATTCAAGAGCAATTCAAATTAATTCAACAATAATTCAAATTTAAATTGTATCTTTAAAAATAAATAATTAGTTAATAATCATTTTTATAAATTTATAAAAATTTTCAACTCTTCTTTCCTTTTCAATATAAAATTTGATACCCATTCTCATATAAAATATGTTAGTTGTATATTTGAAAAGATTTAAAATTATATATAAGTGCAATATTTTATTATAGATCGGGTTGGGCATTACCATACCCGAGTTCAATATAAAAATATTACCCTAACCACTGTGCATCACCTATGATTATTATATGCTCTCATGACTTTTCTCGTACCTTGAGAAATGAGACAATAGCGTGAAGGTTTTGCTTGTATTCAAGAAGTGGCACATGTTGGAAGGCAGCGTATCTATCGGGAAGGCTAGCATCGTTGGCACCAAAGAACACCGTTACTGCTAACACAGTTGCGCCGCCTTCCGCCGGAAACACTTTGTCCGCCACCTTTAACGCCCATCGAGTATTGTAGCCACTATAACCTCTAAGCACCACATCAACCTGGAAAATCATCAAAAGTCTGATATCAAGTCATTAACCCAATATCAGAAAGAAACGTAAGACAGACGAATTATTAAAACAAGAATGATGCAGTTGATTCCTATACAAGGCTAGGAACAGATCTACGAAAGAGAAAGGCTTTACAATAGTTTATAGTTTATACCGAGCGACAGAAGTAGCTGGCTAAAGAAGCACCCCAACCACCGTTACTAAAGGACTCTTCGGTTATGGAGTCTCCAAAAAGATAGATCTTTCGTCTCATGATGACGAAATCGTTTGTTGGGTATGGCTACAATATGGAGTTGCTTTCTCCTATAATTCTTATCAGCGAAATAGAATCAAAAACTGAGAACTTGAACCCTGCTTTCTCTTTTCTCTCCAAAAGAGCTGGGAGTTTATTGCTCTCTTTAAATAAAAGCCGGCACTACCTTTCAATGCTCACCCTACCTAATAGATGGTGATGAGTTATATTACACACAAGAATACCACCAAATCTAGAAAAAGAGAGTAAATGCAAACTAGAAGAATTTGGAGGAGAAAAACAAGGGGGAAAGAGAACAATGCTTGCTCCCTGGATTTACCATTAGCAAAAATGGGTTTGACTTGGTCTAATTTAAAGTCAATGATCAAATTTTAAGTTAAATTTAATTTTAAAAATAAAAATTTACATTTTAAATGTGTATTTAATTAATTTAATTCGAATATCAAAGTTTTTAAATTGTTAACACAATTATAATTATACATACGGTATTTTAATTATTGTTTAATTTGATATTATAGAGTATTGATTTTCTATAGTTATGAGAATCTATGACTATAATAAAATATAACTGAAATATAATTCATAATGCTTAATTTAAAATTTTCTTTTTTTATAACATTAACATGAAATAAGGGTACCAAAAAATACTAGGCATTTGAAATCAAGCTTCAATAAAAAAATGTACACTTCTTTTAAAATAAATGGACGACTTTAACGAAGAGAAGAGGAGTTGAAGTCAAATCCTTTAAAAAGAGAGTATTTAAAATTTAAATTATTAACATAAATTTAATTGTTTGGGGTTGTTAAAATGAGGAAAGATTGGAAGTGTAAGATTCTTAAGAGTCAAGTCTTGAGATTTTGTACCCGTAGAGAGAAAAGGTTGACGTATCTCAACAGAGGGCTTGTTTTTATAGATTAAGTACAGGAATAAAAACAAACAACTTTTAAAAAAAGATTCTCTAGGTACAATCATTCATACAACTTTTAAAAAGCAAATAGCAAAAAATGGAAAACATATGGATCTCAAATATTCCTAAAGGATAAGAAAGAATCTTTAAAGAGGATGTGGACTCCGATTCAAATCATTAAAGAAGAGCAAGATTCTGAAGCCATTATGGTTACTCTTCACCACTAGATGATCTATCATTTACAAAATTATGCTGTAGACCTTAACTTCCAGCCTCAACATCCTCCATCTATTGGAAAGATATAAGCTCCTCAAACAGACTTTATAGCAACTCTTGCATCAACGTTAGTCTTCTTCTTCACTGGATTGATCTTCTATAAGATCAACTTCTTGTGATGATGTTTCTTCTTTGTATGAGCCAAAGCATTAAGTGTTGAGAGTTTCATCTTTTTATTAGCATATGGACAGAAGGTCCGTTATAACATAATCCAAAATTTTCTTTATTTTCAATTAGAAATGAGACTAATCTTCTTTTACTTCAATTAGTTAGCTTCCATTTTATGAATGAATAATCCTCAAGGGAATAAACTAACTTCAGTAGTTGATTATAGATCAAATTTAAAGCCACCGGTTGAAATTTTTTGAATTTTAATTGTTGTTGTGGCTACTTTTATACCTGACCAAACAACTCATGAGTTTATAAATGATACTCCTAAGCAACAATCAATCTGCAAATACATCGAGTCATAAAATTCTACTATATAAAAGGAAAAGAATGACTATTTGTACTTACTTAATAAGAGCCAAGCAATGGTAAAACGAGCGCCCCACATTTCTTCTTGTAATATCTTAAAGTACTTAATTAGAGACTTATAAGATTGATACTTTAAAAAAAAACTTTATATGTGGTTTATTATAAAGTTTGATATGTTTATAAATTAATAAAATATTATCTTAGCATTATTGTGATTCAAAAATAAGGAAATAAAGTAACCTCAAACGGTTCTTAGATAAGTAAAAAGGTCTAATAAAACATGTGAGAAAATTCAAGATGGAATGAAGAATTTGCTTACATGTAAGAATGATAGATGGAAGTCATACAATACATGTGTTGCAAAATGCTCCATATTAATGGCTTAATTTTATCTCATACCACACACAAAAATGAACTATTGATCTTTTATTTATACACTTCTTAGAATTGTGACTAATTTTAAAAATGAGAAGATAAACCTAGAAATGATAAGATCATGCCAAAGCAAATTTTATCCAATGTATCTTAACAAATTTTTACCATCTTCTAATTCAAATTTTATTAAAGTTATCCAGCATATCTAATCCTATCCAAATGTTTCTATCTTTTATCAAAAGAAGATCATATGAACCAATTTGATATATTGGCAATTATTAACATCCAATGCAAATGATAAACATAAATTTTCAAATATTTAGACTTTCATTAAAATTCTATTAAATGAAGTAAGTACTCCTTATTTGTAAGAAAAGAGATTCAATTATATTTTGACATCTTATTAACTAGCTCTATCCAAACCTATTGAACGAGTTTAAAAATAAAGTCCATCAAAATGCAAGTTATTAAAACCAATTTATGTCTTATCCTAAATAATACAATTTTGCATTCACATATGTAATATGAGACTATTCCATCAATTTCTTAATAACAAGACAAGGTTATATACCATCGTAAGACTCCCTTACACCCTTACATAGAGCTAAAATTACAATAAAATAAACTCCACGCTTCGCTGAGGCACTTAACCATGATGAAGAACTGCTTTTTTATTCATATTCTACAAATAGTGTAACTCAAGAATGGGGTTAACTTATACTTGCATTATTATTTTGTCGTCATAAAAAATTCTCTAGTCCCAAAAATTCCCTCTTTTTTGATGATGACAAACTAAATGTAAAACTCAATAAAAAACCTATATCTTAAGTTACTAAACTACAAGTCATAGAATAATCCAGAGAGAACAAATCAAATCAATCTAAGTAGATACCAAACTCAAAAAAATGTAACTATCACTAGAAATGAAAAAAAAAACTAAAGTGTCAATCCATTTCCCCTTTTGGCATCGCCAAAAAGAACATTCCATTATAAAAAAGTTTTCATAATAAAACATGCCACAAATAAACAACCCAACCATATTCAACATATGCAATATGTGTGGGAACTAAGACAGAAATATCTTTAAATAGTTCAAATATCAAACTATTGATATTAGTCGTCCAACTAGAATATAGAGCATAAAAGGATACGTAAATAATCTAAGTTGTCCATAGAAGAGAGTTGAAATATAGTTTAGAAGGGTTACAAAATTAGTCAAGAGTTGAGAGCTTAAAAAGAAGTAGTGGAAAAAAAAGAGTAGCAACTAGTAAGCTGAGAGCAGATCATGTCATTAAGCATCAAATCAATAAAGCATCCTCTTTTGAACTATCTTCCTTTCCATCATTCTTATGTTCTTCCTCGTCAGTTATAACATGCTCAATCCTTTTCACATGTGTATTGATCTTGTGAAGAGCACCAACCATATTATTCAAGAGCTTTTTAAGTTGAACCAATTTAGAAGAGTTGAGACCACTGTTTCCCTCATCTTTCCTTGGCTTTGTAAGGGCTGAAATTGATGCTAGAATGGAATCAATTTTTTTAGTTGCCATGTTCCTAAATTTAGAATAATGAGTTTGCAAGTCATCTATCTTTTTTATCCTTTTTAAACACAAGCTTGCCTTTCTTGGTTAGAATACCAAGTTTTTTTAACTTTTTTTGTATCCATCTTGTCTTCTTTCCTCGACTTGAAATCATGCAATATTTTTGTAATAAAGGTATTATAACCTAAACCATGATTTCTAGCTTGAGGAGTTATTATATAGGCCATATGTTGAATGATTATGGATGGTGGGTTAATTTCAGCTTTGCGGTTAATAAGGTCAACAAGAACCATTTATTTCATCCTTTCAATACTCATACCTTCTTATCTAGGTATTAAAGTGGTCCTAATCAATTAAAAGAGCACTTTTTGCTGGGCCCCGTTCCCGGAGCCCGACCCAAGGGTCGAACCACGTTCCCGAGACCCAACGATCCGAACCAAAAGCGAAAACGCGAGCGGAATCTTATAGGGTTGTCTCGACAAACCCTCAATCGACAAAACAACGAGAAACAACTTTGAAAAACAATAAAAATAGCAAACCCAAAGTGGCCAGGGGATGTCCGTTAAACGGACTCACTTGTCCGTTAAACGGACACCGGATGGG
>JAOTBA010000002.1:19764707-19775181 GCA_025629845.1 Erythroxylum squamatum | reverse complement strand
GAATGCATGTACAATTATTTGTATAAGTCAAAATTCATATGCATATATTAGCGAATACTCAATTATGCAAAGCATATAATGTACTGCAAATTCCTAAATTTTCTAACCCCTAGCATGGGGTGTTACATTAGTGTAGTCCAACATAGATAGAAAAATATTATATATCTCCTCCTATCATCTTTCCTTTAGTCTTTGCACTTTTATACATATCCTTAATAACCCATATATAGGTCATAGGAACTTAACTTTTAAACACCCCCATATGATTTCTCTAGGTATTATATCATATGTCTTCATTAAGTCCATAAAAATTATGTGTAGACTACACTCTCTTTCTTTTTAATATTCTATTGATCTTCTAAGGAGATGTAAAACTTATGTCGTGGACCTTTCTGACATGAACCCAAATTGGTTATTCAAGATAAATGCATTATTTCTCACTTTCTTGTCAGTCACCTTCTCCCATAATTTTATAATGTAACTAAGTAGTTTGATGCCTCTATAATTGTTATAACTTTAGATGTCCCCTTTGTTCTTATAAAGAGGAATTAGCATACTAAGTCTCCACTCTTTTGACATTTTAGCAGGCTCAAGGATTACATTAGAAAGCTTGGCTAGCTATGTAAGACCCTCTTTGCCTAGGCTCTTCCATACTTCTATAAGTATCTCATTAGGCTCGTTTCCTTTTCATCTCCCTTAAAACTCTTTTAATTTCTTTCTTTGTAATATACTAATAATAAATAAAATTATGATACCTCTTGGACGTGCTAAGATTACCTAAAAAGATCTTGTCCTTTACATCTTCATTAAAAAGGCTATAGAAGTATCTCAGTCATCTTCTCTTTATGTCATTTTTAACTATGAGCACTTTTCCGACTTCATTTTTAATAGAATGAACTTGATCTAAGTCTCTTACTTTCTGTTCCCTAACTCTCACCAAATTAAATATATCATTTTCTCAATCTTTAATTTCCAATCGTTGATATAATTTCTTGTAAACTCCGCTTTTAACTTATGAGATTATCTTTTTCCTCTTTCTTTGCCACTTTGTAACTTTCTGTATTAATTACTGTCTCTACCTTTGTGGTGCTATCTAATAGAGCTTTATAAACACCCTTATTGATCTTAACTTTTTTTTATACATCTTTATTCTACCACCAAGACTCCATCTTACTACCCTTAGGCCCTTTTGAAGCACTCAAAATCTCTTTAAATGTATTCGTTAAAATTATTGCTACTCTCTCCCATATTTATTTAGCATACTCTTCTAATTTCTATTCTTCTCCATATATTATTCTATTCTTAAGTTGTTTCATTATATCCCCTTTTAGATTTTACCACTCGACTCTAATACACTTCTTAGGACTTCTCTTCTTCCTCTAAACCTTAATTACAATATCTATAACTAACAATCTATGTTGAGCCTTGCAATCCTTGTTACTAGGCCGATCGCTTAACCTTACAAGGAAGTAGTCTATTTGAGTTTTCATTGTTTTGCTATTAAAAGTCACCCAATGCTCCTCCTTTTTTTTTGAAAAAAGAGTTAGCTATCACCAATTCAAACACTATTGCGAGATCCTACAAAGCAGTCTTAGTATCATTCCTATCTCCATACTCGAAACCTCATGAGTCCATGAATATTTGTTCGATGTTACTCCTATATGACCATTAAATTCTACTCTTAGAATATCTCTTTCATCAAGGGAGGCCTGCTGAATCATCCAATGTAGCTCTTTCCAGTCCAATCCTTCATGAGGTGCGTAACCACGTACCATATTGAAAATAACACTTTTTACAACTATCTTTAAGGACATAATCATATCATAAATCTTCTTTACTCCCACAGTATAATGTATGAGTTCTTTAATAACCAAGATACCAACCTCATTATTTCGTCTCGAACACCCTGAATAGTAAAGTTTGAACTCATTAATCTCTTTCGTTTTAACCCTCGTCCACTTTGTCTCCTAAATGCATGTTATATGAATTTTATTTGTCTAAAATTTTCACTAATTCCAAAGACTTTCCTATAAAGATCTCGATATTCTATGAACCTATCTGGAATTTGTCAACATCTTCTCTTCTCCCAGACCTAAAACTCACGAAAAGACTAGCCTTTGCTCTATCATCAGAAGTCAAAACCACCACTCCTACTCTAAAGCCCAACAAAAGCTATAGGAGACAAACCCGGCAAGTCCCTAAATGACTATAATATTACTTAAGAAAGGAAAATTTGTTTGGCTATTAACTGATTGAGTTAACTGATTCAACCCAATAAGCTAAAAATTAAAAAGCTCCTATATAAGAGCGTTTCAGTGTTTAGCTGGTAACAACTGGACATTAATGACGATTGTGCTCTCAAAAAAGAACACCAGTAGATCTTAAGAGAGCATTCGTAATTGTCAAGCATCGTTTACCATCTAATTCATTTTGCTCTAAAAATATAATTGTCACGCGCGTGACATCAAATGTCACAGGTGACTCTTTTTGTTATGTTTATAATTATCACAGGAGTGATGCAAGACTCTTTTTCTCATTTCAATTTTATTTTTAAAAAAACTTACAAATTGTTAAATTAAAGTTCAAAAATTGTTTAATTAATTTATAAATTATAGTATTAAAATAAATTAAATAATTAATCTATTATTATTATTATTATTATTATATGTTCTATGTTTTTATTAGAGTTATGAACTTATTTTTTATAAAATTAACTATTTAAAATCTAAATGCTTATGAAAATATTCGAAGAAATACTAAGATATAATACTAATGTACTTATAATTTTTTTAAGTCATGCCCTTATAAGTCATTTTATACATAAGCAGCTAATTTTACCAAACAACTTGAATAAGTAGCTGATATTATTTGTTGGTCAAATCAGCTGATATAATCCGCTATCAGTTAACTACTGAAAGAATCAGCTGATTGTTAAACAGGGCCAAAGCTTAAGAAATAACTGATCTTACACCACAACACTTCCAGAAACCAAGGCCATAGAGAAGATGGCAAACCCAAAAGCAACTTCTGAGGGAAAATTATAGAGTTATTTTTAAAAATTAAAGTTGAAATAATAAGGTTGGAAGAGAGAATGGAATGCGAAGAGAGAGTAAAAAGAAACGGGAATCTTTTGGTTGATAAATAGAGGGTAAATAAAGATTCGAAAGCTGCAGAAGAAATACGTAGCTGCATTAGGCCAAGCATTTACATTTTGGTTTAGGTGGGAGAAAATTGTTGTGTAGCTATATGCTTGGAAAATGACAAAAATACAAAGGATATTAGATAGGGGCATAAAGGAATATAGAGTGACACACGGAAGCGGGCACATGTGAATTGATCCCATTAGATAGTATATGAGAAAGGAAATGACTTCAAGAAAGTTTCAATAATAAATGACCTAGTGTAGATGAAAAATAAGTAGTGCACTTTCTGTAACATTTAGGGACATTTGCTTCGAGCTTTATGGTAAAGAAGTGTTAATGCGACGACGCAGAAGTTGTCTTTAACACCTCTAACCCATCTTAGTGGCTGTTTTCCTTATCTTCTATTACCTTAGTCAAGGTGCAATCTTATCAATTGAGCGGTGATCACCATAAATTTATAATCACAGATAGTTCCACCATCATTATTGATAAAAGGAATTATTATTTGGGCCAACCATTTGAATAGTCTTGAGATACAAGTTTTGTCTTTATCTTATTCTACGGTGTTTATAATAGTTTTCAATGCTAATTCCCCAAATAAAAGCAATAGGTCCTTCTATTTTTTTTTTATGTTTTTGTTCTAGTAAAAATTTCAAATATAATATGAACAGAATAATGTCATTTTTATTATTGAAGAAAAATATTATTATGTTCATCGTTCAAAAAATTAAATCTAATTAAACTAAATGCTTCTATACTGATTATGACATTTATTTTTTCTCTTGTTGAATTAAAAAGGTTCTAATTTATATTTTGATAATGACAAAATATAAATATTACTAATATTTTTTATTGATTAAAAAAGCAATATAAAATTATTCAAGTAATTATGTTAAAGACATACCACAGAATAAAGTGAAGCATCAAGTTATATTCAAAAACCGTAGACAAATAAAATTAATTCATGCCTTTCACACGAAGAACAAAACTATGTAGATCAAGAAACACTCAAGGCATTTGAATTTATAAAAGTCTATTCTTTTATGTACCTCATATTTAGTCGTTTTAATATTTTAAGAGCTCCTTGTACATGAACTTTTCTTCTTCTTCTTTTTTGATATAATTGTATAAATCTTTCCATTTTTTAAGAGGAATTAAAACTTAAAGTTTCAAAGAAAGTTCTTTTGGACTTTAAAACAAATTTGGAGAATTTTAGAGCCGAATTATACTAATGTTATCAACATTGTACTAGTACTAGTAATGGTATCGAATTTAGTTGTGGTATAGTACTGTACCAGTATTGGTCAATACCTAGTACTATTTTGGGTAATTTTTAAAAATATAAAATAGTCGCTAAATTTTTTATAATTTGAAAAATAATCCCTTAATATATATACTATGTAATTTATAATTTTACATCAAACTTGTCTTTGAAAATTTTAACGATGAAAATCTGAAATATCAACAATTTATTTATTTCTATTAATACTACTTTTTACATATTTCACATATAAAAAATAACTACAATTTATATCAAAATTATTTAATCATCATACAAATATAAAATTTAAGATAACACAAAGTCCTTAATCGTTACAATTTCATCATATAGTAAAATAATAATTACATTAAAACATCAAATATAAAGAGTATTAAAGATTCATGACTCTCTAAGCATTACAATTTACAACAAGAGTTCGCGTCAAGAAAACAACCAACAAAAAGTGAAATCTAAAACAAAAACATTTTCAGTTATATGTATATTACATATATAGAATTTAACGTATATATCAAATATAAGTGAAATTAAAAGAAGAGAAGAAATGAAGACCTGGAGCTTAATTCAATCGAATATCTGCTGAAATCGCTTAGATTTTAATTCTCATTTGGCACAAAATTCTCATCATTAGGAGGAGTCTCATCATCATTATCATTTAAATTCATTGCACCAAATGACATGTAAATACTTTTATATCTAAGATTGTCTTCCAAGTCACTCCCATCTTTCAAACTCAATTCCTCATAAACCCAATTTGTTAAAAGATTGATACGGTCAAGAAAAATTGGATCTACATAATTACTTGTTTAGTTAAGAGCCATAGTAAATAAATAAAATCAAATTATTAAGAAATTATATTCAATTTATAATAACATACCTTTCCCAAAGTTTTAAGTTGTATCTAACAAAGACCATATCGTTCAATTTTTTGTGTTTCAATCTATTCCTTTTCTTGGAATGTATGAATTCAAATGTGATTCAATTCCCTTCACACCTTGTTGCACTCACACATTGACTTAAAATTTGAATTGCAAATCTTTATAATTATAGAACATCACTCCTGAATTGGTTCCACTAAGTAACTATAAGATAAACAAAGGTAATATTATACAAAATAAAGAGATGATTGATTTCTGACAACTATCAAAAGTGGAAAATTATATACGTATATTAAGCTTTTCTTTGATGAATAGCAATGGGCATTTCAAAATTACCAAAAGCATCCTTATAAACTTCCATTTTTGAGTTGAGGAGATTTTTCATCATCTTATTTTTCTACCTTCAATGAATGCAACCTAAGAAACATTAAGTAGAACTTGCAAAGTCTCATTGCAATCAGTTTGGAGATTAACTTATATGAAATTACAACAAAAAATGGGGCTAAAATCACTAAATGAGTTAGGTTTTGTGCTTTAGGAAAAAAGAGTGTCAAAGGTCTTGATAAATTTCTTTAACGCATGACCCCTTTGGAAGAAACTTAGAACTGTTTTGGTCACAAAATCCATGATTAGGTGTTTTGAAATAATATACCATGTAGCCCATCTGGTGGAGTTTTATTTAGTTTAAAGATGAAAACCACCTTCTTAATATTTGAAGATGTAAATGGAGCTATAAGAACATTATCACTTTCTTGAGATATTTTATTCTAGATGAAAGAATAAGTAATGGAGTTAATGAGGAGGATTATATTTTTTTGAAAAAAATTGAATTATGTTAACCCATTAAGGAATGCAAAAATATGATAGAATTGTGTCATATGATATAATTGCGTCATTTGGTTAAACATACTCCTTTAACTGGAGTTGTCAATGTTAGTAACTAATCTGAATTACAACGTTATCTTTAACTTTAAAACCAGTGAGATAGATTACAACTTCCACGTTTATTTGATGTAGTGTGCATCTCCAAATTTGTCTTTGAATATTAGTTCTTTGTGGAATGTCTCCTTGTCCTATTTGCATCATAGAAGATTTTCCTATTCCTTTCATCCTAAATTTTTTATACAATAAATGTCAATGCTACATAAAAACTCCATCTTATAGTGTTGCTTTTGTGCTTGATGGTAAAGCACCATTCAATTATTCCACTCCAACTGCTCGGAACACTGGAAATGCGGTATAGGTGAAGTAAGTGAATCCAACTTTTGAAGTCACACTAAAAAAAATAGGTATTGTATGTTTTCCTCAGCTTTCTTACAAAAGATGCACCAACTGAGAATTTGTAAGTAACTAGATAATCTATTAATTATGGGAAGCTTGCATTGCATATCCATCCATAAGATTGTGGATGCTTGAGGATTGAGATGTTTGCGCCATACTACTTTGGTGCATGGAGTAAAAGCTAGGTTTTCTCTTAAAAACTTCATACAGAATTGATTTGTGAAAATTCTTGAGCTGGTGTGTTTCCATATTATGATATCCTCTTCATCTTTGATATGGGTGTGCATAAGCTCCCTTCTAATGTGTTTTAGTATAGGAGAGTCAACAAACAAATGCCTGTTGGTTAAAGTTGTTGCAACTGAGGTGTCATTGTGGATCACTATTTTTAACATGTGCATTGAGACTAGATTCTATAGAGGTCCATTAGCAACTCTCCTAAAATGACACTATTAAGCCATCCTCATTATGAAAAGAAGAGATTCTATTTAAATTCCTTCTGGATAATAAAGATTTGTGAAAAATGAAGCATTTCTATCTCAATCTATAAGCCATTCAACTTTAGATCTTTTCATAATAAGAGGATAATGAGTTTCTACTAACTTTAAACAATTATCCAAAGTTATTTTTTTCCTCTAAATGTAGGAGTGAATTTACAGGATCGAAGTGTAGAACATAATGAATCATATCCAACTTATCCTTAGTCTCCTTAATTTTAAAATTGAGATTCCTATATTTAGTTTGATTTAGGATGTTGGGTTCTTGCTTAATGGTTCTAAGCTTTTCTTGACCAAAAAAAAAAAAAGAAGAAGAAGAAAGGGAACCATTGATGTAAGTATCTAAGCCTTTTCTAACTACATCTTCATAACCTTCATCATTAATTAGGTGATTATTGAATCTGAATAAGGAATGCAGGATCTTAACTAAAACCATACTACAAATGATAATAGGAGAATGATCCAAAAAGTAAGGATCTTTAAAGATAGCTTTGGAATTAGGAATGGTGGATAGCCAGTTGGAGTTAACCATGGCCATATCCAGCTTCTTCCTAAGAAACCAAGCTCCTTATTGTCTATTGCTTTATGGAAACAAGTTTCCTTTAAACTTTGAGATCTATTAGCTAGATCATACATAACTTATTTTTGTAGAAAGTTAGAGTAAAGAAATAAATGAAGGAAACATAAATACAAACATAATTTTCTTTGGAAAGCTCTATACGTAAAAGTTGGTTAGTGACAATTGAGCTTGAAATTTTCATTTTATGATGGTCAAAATCCATTTATTGTTCAAAAAATTTTATTGCTTGAGATTAGCTTCACTTAATTTTGTTTCCAAAAATCCCATTAGAGAGGGTTTTATTAAATTGGCATTGTTTCTTAGCAAACTTAGTGGGGCTTTTAAGTTCTCTAGCATTTTAGTTGAGGATATTCATTTATTCATATGCTTAAAGCTAAAGCTTCTAGCTTTCCTTCTTAGCCTTTTTTTAATTATTAGGGAATAACATTATTCTTTAGCTGGGTTATGAATAGAACACTAGTTATTACTCATAATGTCATTTACCTAATTAGTATATAAAGCATTACTAGAAATTTCATTAAGGATGATTTATATGGAGGTATGTATATTTTCCATTGAGGACTTATAACCAGTTGGGACTTGTGTTATGTGCCTTAGCTATTTTTAGCTATTGTGCCTCTAAAATACGATAGCTTGCTTTGAGTTGATTACTTGTGTCTCATAATTAATGCATAATTTAGTTCTAATGTTCTAGTTCTCTATCAGTTCCTATTCTACATCAGATGAATACTTGTCGAATCTTAGATTTATAAGTAACTACGAGTTTTGAATGTTCTACCTATAGGAATCCATCTCTGATTATTTTTAAAGGAGGAAGGCCTCTTTTGGTATGTAACTTAGATGCTATCTTTGTATAATTTTCCCTCCTTATTCAACCTTATAACTGGTATGTAATTGGGTAGAGTTTGTGCAACCACAGTCATATACTCTTGCACTTTGGATTCTTCTGAGAGTAGAAATGCTTTCATCCATTTATATAGGATTGCCAAAATTGATGGAAATGAAACTTAGACTATCAAATATCTAGTATTTAAGAGGAATGTTGTACAAGTTAATCAAAAGTGAAAATTTTCTATTTTTGATATCATGTGAGATGGATTCAATCTGCCATTTTTGAAGAAGTATGAGTTTATTATTGAAATTTCGTAGGCCAATATCAATAAGTCTTTGTGCTTCTAATTTAGAGGAAAACTTAAATAAGAAATCATTCTCATTAAAGATGATAACCTCCCACAAACCATAAATTTTCTAGGTTTTATATGCTTGTACATTCAGTGGGGGAAAAGCTGGTCTTTGATTAATGAAGAATCTAATAGGTGATGACCTCCATTTTGTCATTCAGTCGTTGAGCAATCTTCTCTGGAGGAGCAATAACCATTTGACCATATCTAACTTTAGGAGGAAAGCATTGGAGCATGGTGGATTATGGAGAGTCATTCAGTACCTATTTCTAGGTTTCCTTGACAAAGTAAGTGGTTTGATGCAAGGAGTTGGAGGATGAGGGAGCTTCAGGGTCAACAGAAGTTAGAGTAGAATGGTTAGGGTTTAAGGGTTGATGATGGTAGAGAGGAGGGAAAGTTAGATACTAATAATGTGTTACTTAAAAAGCTAGGTGAAGGAAAAAAAACCAAGACAGTTGTAATCTTGTTACTAAAAATGGTAACTTTGAAAAAGGTGAAATGGATTTAACATAACCTAAATGAGAAACAACCAGGAAAAAGAGTTAAGAGTAAGTGTAAGAAGGAGTAATTGATGGAGAAGAAGGAAGAAAAGGAGAGATTAAGAAGGATAATGGTGAGGGTAAGGAAGTAGTAACAATATAGAGGAAGATGGAGAGTGTTTATAAATAGTGATTATGGAATAAAGTAAGAAGTTTTACAATAGACTAGGTGTTTTTTTGGGGAAACATCACAACATTGTTAGACAATAGATACACTAAAATCCAAATGGTGTGTTAGATACACTAAGGCATTGAGAGCATGTCTTTTACTTCATGTACTTAGTTTATTAGTAACATGATTGGCGCCCTTGTATGCCATAAAGCCACATGATTGGTAGGATAAATGTTGAGCTTTTTCCTCTCCAATTTTTTTTATTAATTCAATTTAAATTTAGAAAACATTACAGAGGAAGAATAAAAGAGAATAGAAAGAACTCGAGGGCAAATATAAGACTAAAAAGCTAAGGTGAAGTTGAATACCTTGCATGGAAACCTAGAAGAATGAAGAAGCCTTTTATCAAGATTAACGTGGGAGTTTAGCCAAGCTAGAGTCTACCAATAAGTTCACCAAAGAGGCCATCATCACTAATCAAAACAAGGTTAAAGAGTGGCACTCAAAAGGTTAAATAGTGCACTTGATCGCGTGTTGTAATGCTTGCCATCTTATATTGTTTGAAGGGATAGTTTATATATAGTCAATCCAAACAAAAAAAGGTGAAAATAAATAAAATTTAAAGTCATATATTATAAAATACACATTTTGTACTAAACTAAATATTTATCAATAATTTCAAATTGATTAATGCTTAACTCACTATCATGATAGCTATGCATCCACCCAAGCAAAGGCATAACAATTTTAGCTTCAACAACTTAGTGGGAATATACGAGCGTGCTTGTAAAGATTGTTCATAATGAAAATTTTCAACTTAACACTACAACAAAAACGACATACGGTAACAGGTGATAAATGCTATTAAATATGAATGGTAACACTAATGAGTATGCTATGACAACCCATTTTACTAAAGATATGATGCTTTAGTAACAGTTTTGACATGTTATTGTCGAGTTTAATATGACATTTATTGATAGCTAT
>JAOTBA010000002.1:19738586-19759230 GCA_025629845.1 Erythroxylum squamatum | reverse complement strand
GTTTGAATCGGTTGATTCCTCCTCCTCTGCGTGGATACCATCAGAGGCGATCTACGTTGGTTGCTTTGGTTTGATTCTTCGACCGATTCAGTTCCTGGGATTTCTGGAGACGTTCCTGCAAATTGTTTGCGCTTCCGCTGCTGCCTGCATGTGATGCATGGCTCGGGACGATCTCCAACAAAAGAAAGAGCTAAATATCCCCGAAATCAGTCGCCAGATCAAAAAAAAGTCAAAATTAAAGAAAACCCCTTCCAAGAAACCCTAAAAGGCTCAAGCAAGTTCACTAATTGGTAAAAAATAGGAGATAATAACACCTCTAAATTTTTGGATAGAAGCTTGGGGTACTCTGGTTCTCTTCAGTAGAGAAGCGTAATGGGAAGAGTTATTAATCAGTGAAGATGAAGATAAAAGAGAATGGAGAGTGAAGCAAGAAGAGGACCATTCGTGGAGAAGGACAGGAAGCCGAAGGAGAAAGAGAGTAGAAACTTCGAGAGTGAAGGGGACGGGATTTAATGCAAAATCAGGCAACCGTCAAACTAAATGGACGGACGGGATGGATTTCGCGGTCGTCCATCCCGTTCATCCTTAGTATATATACTTAATGATGCTTTTAAGTATTCATTACAACTTATATACAGCTTACTATGAATGACTAAAAAGAAAACACAGTTCAACTCATTCAAGTCACGGAGAAAAGTGCATTTTTGACATTCCAAATTAAATCAAAATACGAATTGTAATTTAATATTTTGACAATTTAGAATGAATTTCAATATTTATAAAATCTTTAAAATAGATATGAAGTAAACAAAATTTAAATAGATTTATTTTCTTATTAAGTTTATGTCACGTGATATTAAGAAACTCATTTTTAAAAGTATTTTTTAATTTTTAAAAATTTAATTATATTTGTTGTTTAAAGTATACTTGATGAGGGCAAGCCCTAAAACAACTATTCACATATTCGAGTCATAGAAAAAAACTTTTGTAAAATACAAAGTGAAAGTTGCGTACAATTAATGTCCCTCTCCTGAGCTTCACAAAGTGGAGAGTCTTATGTATTGGGATTGTTGATGTTTTTGTTGTTAAAGTACACTTGATACTTCTCTTCTTTCTATGCTTCCTATTAAGAACTTTTCCTTTATTTTTATACCTAAGGTTTGGCAATAATTCAACGAATTTTTTAATGTGTGAAAGGTCTTTAAAGAAATGTACGAAGATTGTTATGATTAATGTTAGGACTACATCTTAAATGGGTTGTTTATTTTCATCTAGAATTGTCTCACCTTCTTCATTTATTCTAATGACTTTAAGAATAACTAATATTTGGGATTCATTTAGGTGGTAACCCACCAACCTTTCAATTGTCCAAAAAAATCCGAAAATTAAGAGCTCAACTATTGTATGGTTAGAGGTTCCTAATTGAGTTCTATAAGTATTGGCTAACATTGTCATTTGTGAAAGCACATTCAAAATGTTGCATTCAGACATTCCATTCATAGAAAAAAAGAAAGCATTATACCTAATATGTCGCAAAAAGTTAGGTTTTTGATTAATTTCTATATCAGGGGCAATGGGCTTTGACTAATGAAGTTTATATTACCAATGGAGTTTGTTCACTATTGGAGAAGGAGGTTAAATGCTTTGAGACTCAAAGTTGCTCTCTTGCTCAATCATATTCACTTCCTAGGAGCTATTAGTTTTATTCCTTGTTTGGTTGATGTTCAAAGTTTAGGATGGTGAGGATTTTGGAGAATTGAAAAACTATGTTTTCATTAATCCTATTAAACTGGCTTTGGATGGTGTTAAGGGATTCTTCATTTTTTTTCTTGAATTAGCTCAAATTGTCATTAGACCTATCATAAGGCCTTAAAATGGGAGTTTTGACTGACTTTACTTTGGTTATCATTATAGGATTTTGTAGGCTTTTCTCTATTCTAAGTAGGAGTCCTCCTAGAGAATGCAAATAAGTGTTGGTGTAATTATTTTGACACATAATGCTTTGATATCTTTAGGGTTCACATTTTTACATTCGCAAAAGGAGGGTCTTTTTATTAATAATTTATCTCATGCTATAAGTTCCCACACCATTTTTTTTGGTATTGTTATTGATGGCTCTGAAGGGGTATTCTATGTTGTTTTCCTAGGCGTAAATTTCAAACCAATCAAAAAATAAAATATGCACTTTATGGTTATTCACAAACTCATAAAAAATTTCCTAAATTTATTTTCGTTGCTCTAAGAAGTTCTTAAAAAACTATATTCTTTTCTTTGTTTTCTAAAGAGTAAAAGTCATCATGCTAATATTTTTTGTTTACCTTAAATTCTTTTTCTAACTCACTGTTCACATTTTTGGTTATTGAAGAGAAAGTTTAAGAAGTTGTGAGAGATTGTGCATTGCTATTTTTGTAAATGGGTTACGGAATGTTTTTGTTGTAATCTACTCTTTGAAGGCTTAAAGACGGGATATTAGATGTTGAGTACCTAGGCAAATCTTTCCTAGGGACGTTAATCATAGATGAAATCATAGAGACCCTTCCTAGCTCAATTGTTGACAATGAAAAACTATCTTCAAATCTTTGGCTTACATATTTTCTCCTCGACGAGAAGTTCACCTTACCATCTGGTATTATTGTTCTTCTTTTATATCTTGTTTGGGCTCAAAGGTATTTGTGGACTTGGATTTGGTGCACCCTTAAGTATCCATTCCTCGTGCAAGTTGATGTATTTCCACTTTATGGATTTTAGGACAACAGTATTGAACTTTATTAGATTAATTTGTAAAAATAGAGCTCACCTTTCAAGCTATAGATTAGGGCTTTGCACTCTAATGCAATGTTCATTGCTTTGTAATGGATTTTTTAAAATCAAGGTTATAGGGATGGATCCTATGTTCATTTTATAATTATGGGTTTGAAGTTGTAAAACTAAGGCATTTAAGATATTTTTGTCTTTAAGAGAGATTGTTAGATTTGAATAGCAATCAAATGATATTGGGTCAGTGCAAAGATTATATTATGTAGAACTTAACAAAGAATCTTGAAAGTCATAGAACCTAATATCTCTCGAAACCACAAGAATGGAAGTGTTTAATCCTTCTTTCGCAAGGGGCTTCACTCCCACTTGTAATAATCCTATGTGGACATGTTTGGGACCTTTGTCTTTGTGTTTATTCATTGCATTTTAAGTCAATAAGTGGATGATTTCAAAGGGATTTGACAAAGGGATATCACATTCTTCAGTTTTAATGGTGTAATCAATTTTCTAAGAAAGTTTAAACATTGATTGTTAGTAGATTCGATACTTTTGCACTTTAGGAACTTTCCAGCTATCTATAGGCTTTTCAAAGTTTTCTATTATTATCTCATCGTTATTCATGATCCTAACAGTGGTACTAGAGTTGGATGCACTAAAGATTGATTTAGATCTTGTAAAAACCTATTTTTCTAAGATTATCGACTCCCTAGATTATAAATAGGCTAAACTAACATACTTACATGTCTCTTTAAGGCTCAAACTGCTAAGACCACCTATCCTTAGTGAAAAGAAGTTATAAACTCAATATTAAAGCCTTACCCTCCTCGAGACACATAACTACGATACTAATGGGAGGTGGCACGAGGATCAATTAAGAGATGATAAAGGGAAAAGTTTGAAGGACTCTAAGGATAATTAAGGAAAGACCTTAAGTTTTCCAAAGATCTCATTTGAAATAATCAAAGGTTCACGTTGAAGAAAGGCTCATTTTAAAGAGTTCTCAAGGCTCCAATTGGATAGATTATAAGTAGATCCTTAAGATCTACTTAAGAGGATCAAGTGCGCTTTGTAAATGTCCAGTTGTTGCTTTACTCTTGCTATTAGGCTTTTGTTTAGATCTAATTGTTCTAATAGGAATAAGGCTCTTACCTCTGATTGGGGTTGCTTTAAAGATTCTAGGATTATAGGTTGTTGTTGTTTTGAAATGTTTATTTCTTATCTTAATTTATGGTAATGGATTTCATAAATCTAAACATAACATGACATGAATAAAGCATTAAAATCTAACATAAAAATGAGTAAATAAAGTGAATATCAAAAATTATTGAAGCAAATTAAAATAAATAAAAAATATTTAATATCATAACATAACACACAATAGATTCGGTCACTACATGTTATAATATTCAATATGAGTAAAAGCGCAAATAATAAAGAAAATAAACAATATTACACCTTGATAAGTGGCAGAGCCAACCTTTATAAGATGCAACATGCAAATATAAAGAGCAAATATTCAATGTTAAAGTAAATATAAAACCTCGACAAACGACAGAGTCGGTCCACTATAAGTTGTGTATGTATAAGAGTAAATAAGTGAAAAAGAAAATAAGCTCACAATAAAATTTCAAATAAATGTTCAAAATATGTGAAGCATTATAGAAGCTTTAGGCTTTTAAAGAAGAAAAGAAAAGAAAAGAAAAGGGTTTCAAATACAAGCCTTTAAGGTTCACTTTAGGTGTTAGTGCAAATAGGTGTTAATATAAAACTTCAGTAAAAGTTTTGGCTTTGAGGTCTTGTTTTTAGCTTTGGGGAGTTTTAGGCATTAGGCCAAGGCTTTAAAAAGGAAGGGGAGATGACCAAGCTTAATTCTAAGCTTTGGAAGAACAAGAACTTGGAGAAGAAAGCTTGCCTCCTGTGTTTAACTTGGAGGAAGAACTTGAAGAAGAAAGCTTGCCTGTTGTGTTCTAAACTTACCATTTTTTCAGAAAAGTAAAACTTACTATTTATATGGACTCCTTGTGTCCTTTTTTTGTCTTTGCACATCTTTCAGTTAGTTTCTCCTTTGCAAAAGTCATTTGTAGCTTCTCTTTAGTACAATCTTGTCAAATAATTATCATTTTTTTACAATTGGGCCCTTATATTGGGCTGATATATATAACATCTATATTACATTGCTTAGGCTCACATTTATAATTTTTTAGGCTCGCAAAAAATTGATCAAATTAATTTCTTAATCTTTTAGATCGTTGTCTTCATTATTTTCTGAAGTTGACGCGGATGATTTTGATTTCAACAATTACTTCTTCATCTCAAAATATTTGTCTTCAGTTTTTGCAGCTGCCAGTAGTGTTTGGGCTTTTGATTTTTTTTTGCAAAAATAAAATAGGTTCATTTTTATTTAATCATTGAGAATTTTGGGTTATCCACTCCTCTACAACCACTTTATAGGCTTTGTTACTTTTCAAAAACTTATCCCATCATTTCACTTTAAATCTTCTCACTAAGCCTCTTGTTTGTCTTAGCGAGAAAAAGTCTTTATAATCTCTAGCTTGGTAGAGTATATAGCGAGAAAATGTCTTCATAGTCTCTAGCTTGGCATTTTTCTTTAAAAGTACAGTATCCTGCATATATATTTGGGGGGGGGGGGGGATATCTAAAAGATGCGCCCATATCATTTCCTACCAATTGATGAACCAGAATAGGAAATTGTTCTTAGCTTTAATGTTGAAGAAAAGTAGCCATTAGCAGTGGTTTATCACATTATTCATTAAGAATGCACTGAACCAAGCTTGTTGGTAATCATAGTAGGTGCAAATTGGACAATATGGCAAATTAGTTGAAAAACAACTAGGTCAAGGCTTTGAAGAGGAAGGGGAGATGTCCAAGCTTGTTGCTAAGCTTTGAAAGAACAAGAATTTGGAGTAAGAACTTGAAGAAGAAAGGTTGCCTCTTATATTTTGAACTTGCCATTTATATAGGCTCCTTATGTCTTTTTCTTTTCTTTGCACAATTTTAAGTTGGTTTCTTATTTGCGAAAGCCATGTGTAACTTTTCTTTGATGCAGGCTTTGTGTTTTGTCTAATAATTTAAATAATTCTTTCCTTTTACAATTAGGCCCTTATATTAATAGCATCCATATTACATTGTTTGAGCTCACATTTTATAATATTTTTGGGCTCACAATAAATTGATCAAATTAATTTCTTAATGTTTTATATTGTCGCCTTCATTGTTTTCTAAAGTTAACATGGATGATCTTGATTTCAGGAATTACTTCATTTTCTCAAAATATTCATCTTCGATCTTTACAACTACCAGTAGTGTTTGGGCTTTTGATTTTTATTGCAAAAATAAAGTGGGTTCACTTTGTTTTAATGTTTGAGAATTTTAGGCTAACCATTCCTCTACAGCCACTTGATGGGCTTTGTTTCATTGCAAAAACTTATCCCATCATTTCACTTTAAATCTTCTCATTGGTATTGGATTTTCCAATTACTAGTCTTCTTTGTACTCGTACTTCCAAATTAGCACCCGGGGGATGAAAAATTTAGAGACAAATAAGAGGATTGGCGAGACAATGTCTTCATAGTCTCTAGCTTGACATTTTGCTTTAAAAGTACAACATCCTTCACATATCTTTGGGGGGAATATCCAAGGGATACACCTATACTATTTCCACCAATTGATGAACCAAAATAGGAAATTGTGCTTAGCTTCAGTGTTGAAGAAAAGCAACCATAAGTGGTGGTTTGTCACATTATTCATTAAGAATGCATTAAACCAAACTTGTTGGTAATCATAGTAGGTGCAAAATGGGCAATTTGGAAAATTTGTTGAAAAATGGGCATCAATTTTTTTTCCACAGTTTAAGTCCCCACTCTATTGGGTGGATCACTTTGTTTATTTTGCAAGTGGAGTAGGTAGGAATTGGTTTGTCGGGTTCAACATAATGATGTTTGATTTTCACACAATTTGTTTCTTCAAGAATGTGCATATGATATTCTTGGGGCTTTGATAAATCACGAGGCTTATAGTGTCATTTTTTTGGGAAAACATTGTTTATTACTTTGGAAGGGTCTAAGTGAAAAAGCTCATTTTTAGTTGTCAAAATATTTTGAAAAATATTCATTTTCAAAAAGGTTGCTTTGAAAATATTTCTATTTTGAAATTTATAAATCTTTTTAAAGAGCTTGCTGATAAAATTTCTTTGGGTTTGGTTCATATAAAATGATTTTTTTGGTTTCATTTTTAGCAACCATTTTTGAAAGAATTTGCTTTTATAGGCACCTGTCAAGTAAATCTCTTAGAACTATGGTCAACTTTAGAGTTATTGAAAAATGTTTTAACCACTCAGAAAAATCCACCATATTTGATGAGGTCTCACCTTGGTTTTTTTAGAAAGGGACATGTCTTTTCTTCCTTCGTTATCTCTTTCCAAATTTTTATTGATTACTTAATTGTGGGCTTTGAAGCAGTAAACTTTGAAGTAGATGGGTTCACATGGCTAAAAGATTGGCTCACTTGGCTCTTTAGGCTTTTAGTGGAGGCTTTGAAAGTTTTGCTGTTGGAATCATGATATAAACTGCAAAAATTGTAATGTTTGGAAATCAGGGATGAAGTTTTGTTTCTCCTTTAATAAATCAAATGTCAAAATCAAAGATACTCAAAATTGTTTGCTATTTGGCAAAAAGATATTTTAAAGCAATATTTTGAACATCTTTTAATAAAAATTCTTTTGCAGACTTAGAGATTATATAGAGTAAAAAATTTTGATTCAATAAGTCACCTTAAACTTTGAAATGCAAAAAAATGGACAATTTTATTTTTTTAGTTATTTAATAGTTGCTTTGAGTGGGATTCTAATGTCCTAATTTGATTCACAAAATTGGTATGTTTTTTCTAATCAAGGTTTTAAGCTTTTTTCTTAATCTATTGTAGAGAGATTTATAATGCCTATTCAAGTTAGGATAAAAATCCACAACATAATTCATGCTTCTTAAAAACCATTGCAACTACTTTTTACCAGGGATTTCATTAGGGAACTTATTGCTAAGGGTTCTCTCAAAAGATATGATGGTGCATTGTGGATTTATTGCACTAAAACCCTATTTGGTTTGGAAAAGACTAAATTTGTTTTTTTGTAACTACTAATCTATTTTTTATAATGATGTGGATGACACTACTAATGTACAGTTTCCAAGCCCACACAATCCATCTCACAGATCTCTACAAGTAGTAGATGTAGCTCTGGCAATAGGCAAATCAAGAAATATGCACATATCAAGCAAAGAGTTAGGGAAATTACCAAAAAGTAGCAAGTGGTGTGAGAAAGAAAGGATATTTTTTTTTAATATAAGAAAGGGTAGTGTTTAAGAGGTATTAAAGCCAGTTTATAGAACCCCCGATTCACTACACTTATCACCGCTATAATCGCCACAACAATCACTACCTCCACTCTTCGATGTTTGATCTCCACTGCCATCTGATGACTCCCCATTAAGTTTCAAGCATGGGCCAACCTTTTCTGTGTCGTTCCCTCTACCATCTAATGGCACCTATACTACTTCGCTAGTCCCAACCGCCTCAACTATAAATGATGTTGGATGCCTTAAACTAGGAAGCATAATTCTTGGTCATGGTGTTACAAAGATTCAATTAAGAGAAAGATATAAGACCTCTACTAGTCTTCTTCAGGATTCAATTAGACTGTTTCAAGTCGCCATTCTGTCAGAAAATCGACAGTAAGACAATGTCATACTAACATTAATCACTTCTTAAAGAGTAAAGAGAGAGAGAGACTTGGATTGTAGAAGTACAAAGACATAAATGTGAAGAAATTTAGGAAGTGCTTGGTTAGTTGGTATGGGAAGAAAAGAAACGGTAAGGAATGAAAAAAGATGCTTAGTAATATTAAGATTCAACGAACAATAATACTACATTCGCGCTTGGAGGCATTACTGCATACCCATCAATTATGAGAGAAATGGAATTCATTACACAAAAAAAAAGAAGTGTCATGCGCGTGATAGGATTTTTGTTCCTTTTTTACCGTTGCAATGAAATGGTGGAAATTATGGTTATGTCGATGAAGTGTAATATTTTGGATGATTATGATGAGGACATTTTGGATGAACTATATTTTGAGGACATTTTGTGGCTGATGATATGTTGATATAAGAAAATGCTGGAGTATTTTTTCTTCAAAAGCTATTGAAAAGAAAATACCGCAATATACTTAATTTTAAACATTATGTTATCATAATTGGGGTGCATAAACTAAATATAATTAATTAGAATATATTTAAATTTTGATATAAAATAAATTTAACAAAATTTTATTTCTCAAGATATTTAACAAACTAACCACTATCAATGATAATGGTAATCATTCCTTCGACCTAACCAACCATCATAATTATAATATTTATATCTATTTTTATTCATAACTATATTTATTATAAATTATATTACCATTTCCCCAAGTGAACCAAACACACCCTTAATATCATATTTGTTTCATTGTTCATGATAATTTCCTTTTCCCTTTTGTTTACCCCATAAACTCGCGATATTTGTAAAATTTATTTTTTCTTTACGAGTCGTTTTGTACCTTTTGTAATGTGTTGAATTGAATTGAGAACGATATATATATATTTTTAAGATAATTAAGCTTTTAGTTTTTAATAATCACTTTTGTACAACTTGGTATGATTAAAAAGAAAATCGATTTCAACTCACTTAAGTCACGAAAAAAAAGTGCATTTTTGACTTTGTAAAATTATCAAAATACGAATTATAATTTAATGTTTTGATCATGTAGAATGAATTTTAATATTTAAAATAGATATTAAGTAAACAAATATTTAAATAGAATTAGTTCTTTATTTATTAAGTGTATGTCACATGATGTTAAGAAACTCACCTTTAAAAATATTTTTATTTTTTATTTTTTTTTAAAATCAAATTGTATTTTTTATTTAAAGTAAACTTGGTACTACTCTCTCTTTCTATCCTTCCTTCTAAGAACTTCTCCTTCTAAAAAAGTTTATTGGATTCTTCTCCAAGCATTACTCTTGTTAAAAGCATATTCGTTATAGTACTTGAATCAAAAAGTTTTTTACACCTAAGATTTAATAATAATTCAACATTTTTTTCTTTTAAGTGTGAAGAGTCTCGTACTACAAAATGTACAAAGATTGCTAAGATTAATGTTGAGACTGCGTCCTAAATGGGTTCATTATTTTCATCTAAAATTGTCTCACCTTCTTCATTCATTCTAACAACTTTAAGGATATCTAATATTTAAGATTCGATTAGGTAGTAATCTTACCAACCTTTCAATTGTTCATAAAATCTGACTATTAAGAGTTTAGCTATTGCATAGTTGGAGGTTCCTAATTGGGTTGTATAAGCATCGGAGGTAATTGTCTTTTACTGAAGCACATTCAAAATGATAATATTCGGACATTCCATCGATATTCCATTCATAGGCAAAAAAGGCATTACACTGAGTTTGTTGCAAAAAGTTAAATTTTTTTATTAACGTCTATGTTTGTTTTGGTATAATGGAAAAGAAAAGAAAGTAGTAAACAAACTCAGCCTCGTATATACAAGGTGCCAGCTGCATCTTTCAGCAGCAGAAAAGCAGTAGAAGCAGGTGGCAATTCCAGCACGCGATCTTCAATAGCCAGAGAACTGGCCCCTAGCTTCGCAAGATAGTCTGCAACCAAATTCCCTTCCCAAAGCAAATGGGTCATTTTCACACACCAATCTCGTTGCAACAAAGCTTTGATGTCATAGAGGATATTGGCATGACAATGGTTCACCCAATTCCTTCCTTCCAACAGTTGCAAAGCTTCTTTAGAATCGGACCAAAGAGCATTATTTCGAAAGCGATTATCCCAAGCTAAAGTCAATCCCCTTTTGATAGCTAGAAGTTCAGCCTCCATATTTGACCTATACCCAATTGATTCCGAAAAACCAAGCAACCAAGCTCCTTGTTCATTCCGAAAGACGCCACCAATACCCACTGGAACCGGATTTCCAATAGCACTTCCATCAACGTTAAGAGCCACAAAGCCACCATTTGGAGGCACCCACTTCACCCATTTAACTATCTCATTAGCAACATTATGGGCCAAAGCAAAGCAACAACCAAAATCCTGAATAACTTGCCAAGTCCAGGCCAGTTGAGCATAAAGAGCTAAAAATTTACCGGTCATCACCTCCTGATTATGTAGCCTCCAAATTGCCGAAAGACATGCTCCAAATTTAATATCCCAATCACCCGACCCAAGACGCGAGGATTTGGTAAGAAAAGAGTGAAGTCATTCCCAAAAATTAAGAGAAAAGAAGGCCGGAAAGTTACCAAAACCAAACATAACCTCCCAAAGTAGTCGGACTTTGGGACAAGACTGCATAACATGTTCCATCATCTCCGGACCTTGATGGCAACACGAACAACTTTCAGTATTTGATAACTTTATCCGGTACCTCAATGATTGAGTATGTAATCTTCCATGCCACATAAGCCACACCATCATCTTAAGCTTCTCCGATCCTCAAATTTTCCAAATCCAACTCCAAGGAATCTCTGAATGGGCAATAGTTGCTTTTCTTAAGTCATGAACTAGCCACTGAAAGCCACTTTTAATTGAGTAAAAGCCATTTGCCGCCCCTCACCATACACTACAATCTGGCTTGAACCCCAATTGTGGCCTGTAAACTTTGGGTAGAGAATGACGAAGTTCATTCGGAACAACTGTCTTGAGCTGATCCAAACACCAATTACCGTGCGAATCCAACAAATCGGACACCATATAGTCCTCATCCTCCTCATGAACCAAACCTACTAGCTCTTTCAATCGCATTGACCCCTGCCACACATCATGCTAGAAGGAGATTGATGCACCATCACCAATTTGATATCAAAAGCCCCCATCAAGCTCACCCATCGCGTTGATGATAGCATGCCAAACCAGCGAACCTCCATTGCACTTTGGCAAGTTCAATAGATCCTTCCCTCTTAAATATTTAGAAGTAATAACTTGGGCCCAAAGGGCCTCAGAATTATCCAACAAGGCCCACAAAAGCTTACCAAGCATAGCAGTAGACATAGTGCGACAATCTCTCAAGCCTAAACTGCCAAGCTTTTTCGAAAGCAACACATTCTTCCAAGCCACCAAATGTACCCCCGACGCATTTCCCTTGGAGCTCCAAAGAAATTTTTTGGTGTAATCATCCAAAGTATCACAGATATGCCTCGGTAACCAAGCAGTTTGCATCCAATAAATCAGGATGGTATTAAGCGTAGCCTTGGCTAGGGTAACTCTCCCGGAAAAATTCAAAAGCTTAGATTTCCAAGAGCTCAATTTATTGCGAACTTTCTGACAAATTACATCGAATTGCCCTTTCCATCGGGCCCCATTACCAAGAGGAATACTTACTCATATCAGTTGTACCTTTAATCCCAAGCATACCTTCAATTACAACTTTGGAGTGCCGCATAGTACCAGTAGCAAAGAAGACTTTTGATTTAGAGGCACTAACCCGTATACCGGAGGTAGTACAAAAGCGATCCAATCGATCACGAATTAGACGAGCTTGACATGTCGTTACTTTCAAGCATAAGATTATGTCGTCTGTAAAAAATAAGTGAGAAATACATGGCCCACCTCTAAAACATGAAACTGGCTTCCATCTCCTCTCCGACACTACCTTGTTTATCAACGTCGCAAGCTTCTTTATACACAAGACAAATAAATACGGGGACAGAGGATCTCCCTGGCGAATTCCCCGCTTTGGTTTGAATGGAGGAAGCCTCTCACCATTCCAAACGATAGACATACTTGTGTGACTAATACACTTCATGATCAAATTAACACAATTAGAAGGAAGGACAAAGTCAAGGAGAGTACCACGTAGGAAATCCCAATTGATCCTATCAGAAGCTTTTTCAAGGTCGATTTTGAGCAACATTGTCCCTTGTTGACTTTTTGACTTTCTCATATAGTGCATCAACTCTTGGACCACAATAATGTTGTCCGCAGTGCTTCGGCCTGGAATGAAGCTCATTTGAGCGGGGTGAACAATGCCATCCAGGAGAGGGCGGAGCCTATTGACCATCACCTTAGTGATTAACTTATAAATAACATTGTACAAACTAATCGGGCAAAATTTAGTGAGCCGGTCCGGAGTTTGGTCCTTTGGGATAAGAACCACTAAAGCCTCCGCCACTCTAACATCAACATCACCAACGTGAAACGCATCTTGAACCATTGTTGTCACTGAGTGGCCCACTACATGCCAGTACTTTTTGCGAAAAATCGGTTGAAAGCCGTCGGGACCTGGGGCCTTGTAATTACCCATTACATTTAAAGTCAATCACACCTCCTCGCTGGAAACTGGTCTCCTCAAAGAAACACTGATCTCATTGTCGAGCTAGTGGTGCGTCGTACATATTCGGCTATCACCTGTACCCTCGTCCTGACAGAACAATTCTTCGTAAAAGGTCTGAACCAACCGTTTGATGGCATCAGCATCTAAACACCACTCATCCCCATCACTGACTTTTAGCTGTACGATCTTATATCTTCGTCACCTAACCACTGTAGTAGCATGGAAGAATTTGGTATTGCGGTCACCAGACAATAAGTCTTGGTGTCTGCTCTACTGAAACCAAAGAAGTTCTTCCTACCTTTAAACATCATTAAGCTCAGCAAGGAGTCTTTTTTGGAACCAATTCAATTGATTGTTCTGCTGATCGGGATTCACTTTCTGAATGCCCTGAATTTAAGCCAGCAACTGCCTTTTTATACGAAAGATATTGCTAAAAATTTCTCGGTTAAACTCTTTTTCCACCTCTGCTAAGAGGTGTAAGGAAGTACAAGGGGAGAATCTCGCTCCCAATTAGTCAACACAACATCATCAAACCGATTATCTGTTAGCCACACAACTTCAAGTCAAAAGGGCTTATTAGATATCTTAGGAGAAAATCTAGACATCCTAATCAAAAGAGGAGAATGATCGGAAGATGTTCTTAGTAGATGCTCCACTACTGCCTCTGGAAAAAAAGTCTCCACCCAACATTACAAATTGCCCTATCCAATCTCTCGACCACTCTTGGGATCTTTCGCAGCCAGGTAAATGCAAGACATACAAAAACCATGTCAACCAACTCATAATTATCTAAATGAGCCTAGAATTTTTGGGCACATCGTCGCTGGAACACCCCACCGCTTTTTTCAGTAGCCAAGGCAATATCATTTAGATCGCCAACTAGCATCCACGGTTCTCCTCTACTTGCAATGTGCCCAGAGAGATATTCCCACAAGGTGTCCCTCATACCAGGCACCGTACTCACATAGGTTGTGTGGAAAGTAACCAGCTCAGCCCCGCTGCCATAGTGACCCTTCCCGTAATACACTAGGACATTTTATCTAAAAGGGTTACTTGGCAATTATTAGTCCTCCAAACCAGCCAAATATCGCCAGACTACCCGACGAGGTCTACTATTTTCCAACCGTCATATCCCACACTTTGCCAGAATCGAGATATCTTACTGTATGGAACTCTCGGTTCGACCATAATCAAGATATCGAAATTATAAAGGTTACTCAGCGTCCGTAGATATTGCCTGGCCATAATGTTCCTGGCTCCCCTAATATTCCACATTCTAATGTTCATATTAATCATTGATAAAAGTGAAAGTATAGGAGGTTCAAACAACAATAGCCATCTCGCCAAAGTCCGACAGGTCCTCATCAACAGAACTATCTCTATTTAATCCACTATCATCTATGTCTACCTGTACCGCCACCTCCTCCATGTGATCATCATTTATGTTTGGCGGTCGAGGCGGGTGTTGATCCTGGTTTGAGGGAAGGATAATAGTATTATCACCTTCAGCTCCTAGAAGGTCAGTCTCACTAGTAAGGACGACTCTGCTTGGTTCGTGTTAGTCTGTATCAGGCACCTGGTTATCAACATTTGTAGCCACAGTAGAAGACTCTGCTCTGCTTACCATGTATGCAAACAAATCCCCACCCATATGGCGACCTTGGGCTGTGCTTTTGCCTGCTTCGTGCGCCACTGTTTGTTTCCCCATGTCAACCCTTTTTGTTCTGCCCTGAGTCGACCCAATCTTACGTCCGTGCTCTGCAGGAAGAGCCGGCACGTCATGAGTACGTTCTACAGATTCAACTTCCACCATTTCCGCAGCAAGACTCTTAAATCTGTTTGAACCTTCACCTCGAGTTGATTTCCCCCCGTCTTTGTTCCCACGAAATTGAGCAGGACGCTTTTTCTGCACTAGCATCCATTCCCTATGCAATTGAGCAGGTTCGATATGGTCAGCCATTTTAATCACTTCCCCCACCCCTGAATCTGGGGATTCTTAGACAGGATCAATCCCCTCCTCCACCAAATAGTTAGCTTGGGAATGCCCATATATGCCATAGTTAAAGCAGATATGATGAAGACCCTCATACTCAATTCGATATTTGTACCCATTCACAAACATACAGGGGACAAGGGGCTTCATCAAATTGAGATCCACACACATTCGAGCAAATTTACCTCTTCCTACCTTTAGAGTATTGATGTCTACTCTAATTGGCTTACCCACTGCACTGGCAAGGGCACATAGCTCATCAATATTATAGAATTCCATAGGTAATTTTGGGAATTGAATCCATACCCACACTTTGTCAATCACTGCTTCAGTCGGAGAGAAACCTGGCAGCCAATCCATCATCGTTAAGTAGTAATCTTGAATCATCCAAGGTCCTCGAGTCAACGCGAACTCCTTATCCTGATTGTTCGAAAATTTCACCCAGAAATAATCGTTCTCTAAATCCACAAACTCCATCTTACCCTTGGGTTTCCAGAGCTAATGAAGTTTCGAAGAAAGGAAGTAGAACCCAAAGCTTTGCCCAAGAACTTTGATGATAATCGTATTATTCCACGGGCGCTCAATGTCTATCAGTAAATCAGTCATCATCTGAAAATGCGGGACTGGTTTGTTACCCCCAGAAATGTTAAGGGCAATGGGTTTTAACCAATGAAGTTTACGTTGCCAATCAACTTGTTTTAAGCAAAAGTGATGCGAGATAAGCTCTCCCTTCTAACTAAAATACTCATCTATCTTGTTTCCTAAACTTCCCTTTTCTCATACCATTTTTGGAAATTCCCTTCCCACCTTGAGCTTATCTCGTGACTGGTTCTTGAAGCAAGACACAGTGGAGGAGACAATCGCCTCTCTGGAAGGTCCTTCTTAGGCCTTTCAAACCATTATGGCTAATAGGGAACTCTCCCTATCTAAGGAGGACTTCCCAGTCCTTTCCCATGAGCTATTATTGGAACAATTAGGTGACAAACGCATAGACCAAAAGGGATCGCTAGCAGCTGCAACTAAACCCACTCCACCCATTGGAACTTGGGCAAACAAACTATAACAACATCACCACAAAGGTATAAACTCCTTGAGAGAAGGAACCCACTTGCCCGCTTTCCATTCTCAAACACTTCCAAAATGTGGTACAGGATGGGATTGTGTTCCCTCCAACTGAGCTTCTCCAAGGTGGTGCTAAAGCTTGGTCGACTGCATTGGTGGGATTCTTTTGGTCTAAAAGACTAGCCTTCCTAGTAGTGCTAGCTTGAGCAAAGGCTAGATGGGAAAAAGAAGGTCTAAAATGGGTGATGCTTAAAGAGGATGGAACTATTTTATTCAAGCTTCAAATGGACATAAATTTGACATAAATTGTTGAGCAGGGACCTTATCATATTGGTAATCAACACCTATTTTTACAGTAATGGAAGCCTGGTATAGTGTTAGACCATGGGGGAATTGAGGTACTGCCAATGTGGCTTAACTTCCACAATCTTCCAATGGAGTTCTGAACCACTGAAGGGTTAAACTAGTTAGCTAGCTCCTTAGGCAAACTGATGTGCATGGATTATCAAATAGCTACGATGCAATGGATACGCTATGCTATGACTTGTATTGAAATAAAGAAAAGCCTCCCATTACCTAATAAACTATCTATCTGGAGACTTGGAGAAAATAGAGAGTTGGAACAAGTCAAAATTCAAGCGACTTATCTATGGAAACCGAGCAATACTATAAATAAATGGGTACCTACGAGCAAAAAATTTAAAACAAGATGGCAAGAAGAAGTATTGGCTGATGATGCAAGAATTTCCTCTTCGGTTCAATATCCAATCATTAAGGATATAGTAGCTCATACTGTGGATAATGGTAACTTATCTAATTCCTCTAATGTCATAGAGATACAGCGGAATGGAAAATTAATAACAGTTGGCCTAGAGTTGATTATGATGATATTGTCATAGCAAGCCATGCACATGAAGCCTCTTTTGTTGAGAATTCAAGTGGAAAAGATGAAGATGATGTAATTGGACTTAAACTAGATCTTAATGCTATCTCTGATACGACAATTTCTAACTTGGAAACTACAGATTTTCAAATACAAATTGCTAAAACTAGATGACGATTAGCTCAGAAGAAAGGAAAGTAGAAACATCAAGGGGATTCCTCCATATATATCTCTCCTCGTATGGAACACTAGAGGGTTAAATCACCCTCATAAAAGGAACGTGGTGAAAGAGGTTGTGAAGGAAAATAGGCCAGCATTAGTTGATCTCATTGAAACTAAAATCGAGGACCCTTCCTTACTGGTTTGTATTTTTTGGGTGCTAATTGGGAGCTTTATTCAAATCATAGCTCATAATTTAATGGACACGCCATTTGCCTCTTTAATGTTCATCTGCTTGAAGTGAAAATGCTATCTAAAAATGAACAATTGATCCATCTACAATGTAAGTTGAAGAACTTGACTGTTAGCTTTGAAATGTCTTTGGTGTATGCTTCCAACTTTGGATTTTAGCGTGAGAAACTTTGGTTAAGCCTTCAAAATATCCAACAACATATTCACAAGCCATGGCTAGTTGTTGGAGATTTTAATTGCTTGCTAAACTCCTATGAAATTGAAGACGGTAGAAACTTTCATTTTGGCTTGACAGAACTCTAACTTTTTGTTAACTATGGACTTGGTTGAACCCCAAGGCGCAGGTGAGTTGGTAAGGAACTCTCCTGGCTTAAGTGAGTTCGCGAGTTCGAACCCCCCTCTTGTATGCAGCCATTTAAAACTTGGGGTCAGAGCTTTGCCTCCCGCAAGGGACCTACCCGGCTCGAGCAGGGATTAGTCTGGGTGTGGATGACTTAAAAGTGTCTTCTCATAGTTAGGACCCTCCTATGACACCTCGTGGGAAACAAAAAAAAACTATGGACTGGGTTGATCTTAGTTACACTGTCAGACATTTGACTTAGTCCAATAGCCAATAGTGGATCGTGCTCATTCGCAAAAAAATTAGATCGTATTCTTCTGAATTCTTTCTGGTTAACTCAGTTGCCAAGTTCCTTCTTCCATTTTAGAGAAACTTTGAGTTCGGATTACTCTTTTTGTTAGAAAGGCCTAACTCACCCCTCAGTCCAAAGCAAGACTGGGCATTTGCTGGACATATTAGGCAAAGAGACAAAACCGGACACCACCTCAAACTATCAAGAGAAACCTTTTATGCACATACAGCGATTGACAGATTGGCAGAAAAAGGGAACACTATTTAGGTTTTTAATGCAATTACAGGCATGGAGGGGTTTCTAGATGTTGTGCGTAGATGTTGGAACATTGATGTGAGTGGTTTTAAAGCCTTCCAATTTATGTAGAAACTCAAATTGATAAAGACTGTTATCAAGCAATTTTTTCGAGGTAGACACTATAATCTCCAAACACTAAGGAGAGGCTCATAATTGCTCAAAATGCTTGCTATGAATAGCCTTATATACCCGAACTTAAGCAAACAGAAATGACATGCCTTCAAGATTATCAAACAGCTCTTGTCTTTCACAATTCTAAACAGAAACATAAATCTCGCATAATTTGGTTAAAGGAGGGTTATGTCAATACAAATTTTTTCCACTCTTCATTGCTAGCGTGAAGGAATATCAATACAATCTTGAAGTTACAAGACAGCAGCGGGATTGAACACGCTGAACTGGACAACCTCATAGAAATAGGCAGAACTTTTTTCATCAATTTAATAGGGACAACTGATTCTTCCTTGCCCAGTCTTAATGTTTTGCAGATTTTTTATTACAACATTGATCAAGGAACTAAAGAAATGTTGGTTTCTCCTGTGACTGCACATGATGTTAGGCGTATTCTCTTTAGTTTGCATCCTCTGAAGGCTCTCGGTTTGGATGGATTTGCGGTATTATTCTTCCAATGCACATAGGATATCACAGTTCAACTCTTTATCGAGGTGGTTTCGGAATTTTATGAATCTACCAAAATGCTTCAGGTCATCAATCATTCCTGCTTGGTTCCAAAAAAATAAAACCCTTGTCACATGAAAGACATCCACCCTATTTCTTATTGCTCTACTATCTTAACACTACAACAAAACCACACTTTTAGTGTCGTTTTTAAATTAGACGTCGCGAATGGTCTGAGGCGTTCACGACGTCTAGAAAAACGTCAAGAAAAGATCCATGATTCTGCGACGTTGTATTCAGACGTCGAGGATAAACGGAGTGTTTGACGTCGTTTTGGTAGAAAGACGTCCCAAAATAGAAAAAATGTCATTTTTGAGAAATAAACATCGGGAAAGGCCAGGTCCACGTATTTAATTTCCCCTCCCACTAGATAAGACGACGTCGTCTCATCTCCTTTGTAAATGAAAATCGGAGCCACCTCCCTCTCTCATCTTCGTCAGTCTCCCGCTCGCGTTTCTCCCCTTCCCTCTTCCTCATTTTAACCTTCCCTCTCTCATCTTCTATCGCGCTTTAATCTGTAGAGATTGCTTCACCAGTTGACGGCCCTCTATCATCTACAGTCGGATTGCATGTGCGTGTTGTTTGAGGTAAGTCATTGAACTACTTTTGCGATTAATGTTGAGTAATGTAAGTTTTTGAGTCGATTGAAGTGGACGATTTAATCTGGGTTTAAGATTGCTTAATCGTTTGTTTTGATTATCTGTAACACAATGCATTTGGGTTTGCATATTGTTTTAAGAATTTGATACGTCATTCTGTTCACAAAGACATAATCAATTAATGAGAATAGCAATATGTATGTTAGTTCCCAGAATTTAGAAACTAGTTCTTGTAGTTATATACCTTATTCTTTTCCAGACACATTCGAACTCTTTCAAGTGGTGACATAGACAGAGTGTTGAACTGTTCTTCCAAAAATTCCTCTTACAGACTTCCGGGTTAGTGGTTGTTTCATAGTGGATTTACCTTAACATGACTGTTTGGCTACTTCTGTACTTCATTTCTTTTTTCGTTGAAACTGTATATCATTCAAGATTCTTTAGTTTCAATGAAAATGATTTAGAGAAATTGAGGATCCATAATTACCTTGTTCATGCTAGTTTTTTCTCATTCATTGTTTAAAAGATCATGTAACACTGTGTTTCGATAAGATGATTCCTTTTTTTAAAAAAAGTTTTCTGTGATGTAAGCATGGGAAAGGGTAAATGATAATGTTAGAGTGGAACTCTAGAATGGTAAAATTTCTGAATTGGGGTAGTTCTCCTTCGGTCTTGTTTCAGTCCTGATAACAACCATTTCATACAAAGATGCAAAGGTTAGAACTGTCTCCAAGTCAGAATCTCTATGGTGAACACCAGTTGATTGGATGGTTTATAAACGCAGTGTAAAGGAACTCGACACAGTGTATGCCACCATATTTATATTGATCAACAAACTTGTAGAATACTTGTCAAAATTAAATGTGAAAGAGAGATTGTAGTTAAACTTTGGATTGACATCTTATATGGTTTTGTTTTTTAGATATGAATT
>JAOTBA010000002.1:19668526-19678959 GCA_025629845.1 Erythroxylum squamatum | reverse complement strand
GCCTACCGCAAGCTAGAAAGAGTTAGAGGTCGGGATCAGTTGTGTCTGTCGTTTGTATTCGAATTGTTTATTCCGCACTTTCTGTAAATTGATGTTGTGTAATAAATGGGCCCAATTGGCAATGTACTGATTTTTATGAATGAAATGAAATTTGCCGATCGGTAATTGCTTTCTGCTTTTGCATGTACTGTTTATCGATCCGATCGGTGATCGATTAATTTCTGTAAATGCTTATGTCGATCGGGTTTCATAATCAAAAAAAATTTGGACCGACCGTTACTGACTGACCGCCTTAGCGCGCCGCTTCTGCGGGCTCGAGCTCAGACATCACACTCGATGTTGGGATCGGGTCGGCGGGAGCGGGGCGCTACATTTGTGGCATCAGAGCCCAGATGTACGAGCTTATCTGGGCATGGAACATGGGTCTAGTACATGCATTTCAGTCAGGTCATAGTAGACAGTAACAACTGATCCCTGGTTAAAGTCGTATAAGTGAGTCGCGCGCATGAGCAGGTAGTATGTGTTTAAGTTGATACACGGAGGAAAGTGTTGATGTGATATAAAGTGAATAGGGGGACGGATTGGAATATGTTGAACTAAGAAACTGTTTGTGATTACAGATGACAGAAAGAGTAAACAGAATTGTATTAGTAACTATAATATGGAATATGATGTTCGTATTGTATTGTGAAATTGAGGTTACAACCGTGAATGAGACGAAAAAGTAGGCCGACCAGCGAAGGTTAGGTCAAGCGATCGTGCTGACCGAGCGATCGCACTGTTGAGCAATCGTGCTGATCAAGCGATCGCACTGTTGAGCGATCGTGCTGGCCAAGCGTTCGCACTGATTAGCGAGCGCACTGAGGTAAAGTAGTTTGGAATCGAGTATTTGTTAAAAGGGGGTAAGATGACATTTTGATTACTTGAGGAAATCTAGGCAGGATATATGCATGGGAAAGGCGACATTATGAGGAACATATGTAACTTGAGTATTGATTGTTGCTCTTCGATTTGGAAATTTTGCAATATGGAACGAAGAATTCCGGAAAAGAGTATTCAGTGAAAAAGTATAAGAGGATGACAGGTACCTAGAGACTAGTGTACCTTATGGGCTATAATGTGGTGATTCAAGACTTGAACTTTTTGATGCTATTGAAATTGGTATGAAAACTTGGAGACATTTATTGTACAGACACATTGTGAAAGATCATGATGATGCCGATCGGATATGATGAAGCTGATCGGTGTGAAAGCTTGGTGAATGATGATGTCGATCGGGTCTGACGATGTCGATCGGTAAAGATCATAATAAGCATAATAAGGATGCCAAGCGATAATGTTATTTGTGTGATGATGCTGAATGGGCATCGGTAGCTATCTGTGTGATGAAGCCAATCGGAGTTTGTCAATATATTATGTACAGATGTACTGTGGATATAGAGATGATGTCGATCGATAATGTTACGATGTGATGATACCGATCGATACTGCTGTGATATGATGACGCCGATCGGATCTGACGATGTCGATCGATAGGAAAGCTTGGTGACAGATACATTGTGGATATTTACGTGATGACACTGATCGGTACATTCAATATATTGAATAGGAAAAGCCATAGCCGAATGGCACAAAATAAAACTTGGATGATAGGGTTATCAAAGTTAGTGAAATGATGTGTTACGAAATGTTATCATAGAACCGAGCGATCACATGGTTGATTTATACATAGTCTTGATCCTTTGAGACTGATGCAACTGTATAACTGTGGAGTTCATAAGAACTTGAGATTACTGTAAGCTTAAATTGATTGTAAGCTTATCGATCGTTAACTTGATAGTTTCAATCTGAATATGGTATAACGGGTCATATGTGGAAACCGTTCGACCCATCAGTGGAAATAGTAGAGATGGACAAAGGTGAAAATGGAGGTGAGCGAACATTGATTAATGATCTCATTGCATGACGAACGAGTTTAGTGGGCCAACAATTAGGTCGGAAATATGTTGTGATAAATATCAGAGCTAAGTGTTCTGACACTGCATAAGTGTAAAACAGTAAGCTAAAGATGAAGGTGTAAATACGGAAAACTAAATTGGACATAAATTGGTAATGAGAAAAATAGGACTGGATTTGTGTGAGCAAGGAGAAATCAGACCTTGCTCACACAAATCCATCTCTACTATTTCCACTGATGACCTACTTGGTGAATTCCTGGATTCTGAGTAGATATTGCTTCAGCTAGTTGACCTACTTGGACCTGCAGATTATGTATTGAAGAGGTATGGTTTTTGGTAACTTACTTGAATTTGCTCTCAAACCTCCTGTGTGCATCCTCCATGTCTCCAATCTTATTTAAAATCTTATCCAACTTGGATTCCATTGAGCTTGGTTTATCTTGTTGGAATCCCGATTGTCCTTAAGCTCTGAACTATCCTCTCACATTGTTTATCCAAGAGAACTTAAGGTGATTCTTCCACCCAGGGTTGTAAGTGTTGAAGTAGGGGTTGTTTCCCCCTCCTCGTCCATAATGGGCTCCCATGTAATTCAATTGCTCTAGATCACATTCCTTCATTAAGAAATAGTCTACTGTCTCATAGTCCAATTGTCCACAGAGTTTGCACTTAAGTTGTATAGCCTTCACCGGAGTTGAGGACAAAGCCTTCATGTTGTTGAGCTGTCAAGTCAAGTTATCAATCCTCGCTTGCATCTACTCTACTCATTCGTCCATAAACAACCATTACTCGCCATCTCCTCTATTAATTCTTTCGCTTCATCTACTATCTTCCTCATTAATGATCCTCCTAAAGATGCATCGGTCGTGCCTCTCGTATTCGGGGTAACTCCATTATAGAATGTTTGAAACAAAAATCCCTTAGGTAAGTTGTGATGTGGTCATTTCCGTTACAAATCCTTGTATCGTTCCCACGCTTCGTCGATCAATTCCCCATCACCTTGTTGGAAGTTGGTGATTTCCTTAATGAACTTAATGGTCTTAGTCAGGAGAAAATATTTATCTAAAATAACATGGACTAACTGATCCTAAGTGGTATCATTGGCTGGGTTAAGGAAGTGATACCAAGCCTTTGCTCTACTAAGGGTAAAGGGAAAGAGCCTAATTCTAACTACATTGTCCGACATTTGATGGTACCTAAAGATAGCACAGATTTCTAAGAAGTTCAGTATGTGTGTGTTAGAGTCTTCGTTTGCTAGTCTATAAAATTACACGTTATGTTGAAGCATGTTCACGAGAGCTGGTTTAATTTCAAATGATGCGGCTTGTACTGGTGATCTAGCTACTCTTTAATTAGCCACATTGAACCCTGGTCTCATAAAGTCCATAAGGGTCCTCTATTGTCGTTCTTGGTTCGCTCCGTGGTCTAAATCCCGCTGCAATTCTTCGGCCATTGTTGTCTTCATGATTTCTTCTTTTTCATTATGCCGAGCTTTCCTAATGGTTTGTTCTAGTCGAATGATGTCTAAATCTAATTTTTCAGCTACGTGACTTGAACTTCTCTTAACTCTTGTGTTCATGTAAGAGCATGATTTCAGAAACTACCAATAGCCCTAAGGAACTACTAATTGAGAGAAAGGAGGATTTTTACTTATCATCAACACTAATCTAATTAATTATGAATTGTCAGATTATTGGTCCCAGATGATCCTAGGGTTGATTACTCTCTCTCGAGTTATAACCAATAACCCTAAATTATAAATCTTAATCAGATTATGGAAAATTGCAATTTCTCAATTCACAATTTTATCCAACCCCTGATTAGATCTGAAGTTTTCCAATAGACTTTCGGGAACTTATGTGAGATCTCTCTTTACACAATTACCGATTTGATTGATTTCTCGATCTTATTAAATTACCTAACTCTTGTTAGCCCAATTTAATTATTTTTCATTCAATTCACCCTCTCAGTCTATCATCGAATTATGTAAGTGCAGAAATCAATCATAATGAATCCCAATAAAATAAATGATTATACGTGTATTTCATGTTATAATGTTTTCTATAAGCTAATCTCCAAAATTATAGCGAATAGACTGAAGTCCACACTAAGTAAATTAATCAATCCTGATCAAGGTGCATATATAGGGAGTAGAAACATGGGTGATAATATGATTCTTGCGCAAGAATTCTTTAAGGGATATTCTACCAATATATCAATCAAAAGTGATGTCTTCAAGGTTATCATTACTAAAGCTTTTGATTATGTCGATTGGGACTTTATCCTGTATATTATACTTGCAAACGGTAACTTTGATTAGTTTATAACTTAGATCGATGATTGTATATCCTCAATCTCTTTTACAGTAATGGTCAATGGTGAGCCTTCAAACTTATTTAAAGTAGCTAAGGGCTTAAGACAGGGAGACTCTTTGTCTCCTTACTAATTTGAAATCATAATGGAGATCACATTGCCAAGGACCCTAATTTTAAGTTTCATTAGAGGTGTAGTAAGCTATAATTGTATCAACTATCCTTTGTTGATGACTTGTTGCTACTTTGTGGAGCTGATTATAACTCTATCAATTTTGTAATGAGATCTTTGAAAACATTTAAGGAGGTTTTTGGACTATGTTTTAACCCTAAAAAGAGCTTTGTTTTTATTTCAGTTACTACAGTCTTAGTACAGGATTTTCCCACCATCATTAGGGCTGAATCTTAAGTAGCTACCTTTTAAATATCTAGGTGTCCCTATTTTAATCAAAAGCTTATATGCCATAGATTGTGCTCCTCTAATTAGCTCAATTGAAAAAAATATTAATGTCTTGTTGTGACAAACATCTTTCTTATAGAGGAAGATTACAGCTTACAATTAGTGTGCTCAACAATCTTAATGTGTATTCGTGATCACAGCTAGCCTTACCAAAAGGAGTGTTGATGAGAATCGATAAACTTATAAGGAATTTCATCAAGAAAGGGGCCATTAATATCTTAAAGATCCCATGCATTAAATGGAGCACTCTATGCCTTCCTAAGCAATAGTGAGGACTTGGTTTAACTTTTATTAGGACTATAGATAAAGCACTCATTTCTAAAAGGCTATGTAAAATATGCACTTTCAAGGAGAACTTGTGGGTTAAATAGATCCATACCTACCATTTAAAAGGTGAAAGCATATGGACCTTTAAAGAAAAAACATTTCATTCTTACACCTTCCAAAGTATTCCGAAACAAGGAGCTTCATGCAAGCTTACATCAAGCACAAGATAGGCAATAGAAGAGCTACATAATTTTGGTTTGACAGTTAATATCATCTTGAGAAACTTTACAAGCTCCGGAACACACTGCTCTTAAGGCTGTAGTCCCTACTGCAACTATAATTAGTGATCTTATAGTGAATGGAGTATGGCAATGGCCTTTTCATTCTTCTCAGGGCTTCTAAGAAATTGTCTAGAATCTGCTTGAATGCCCCTCTAGATCAATACACCTAATTGTATCCTTTAGACTCAAGATAAAAGCTCAAAGTTCTCTTCTCAATTGTGTAAGAAGTTGCTAATTGAACAATCTCCAAGAGTTCAGTACTGTGATTTGGTGTGGCAACCTTGCCCCATCCCACTCCTATTTCCTTTGTTCGATTTCGTTTTAATACCTAACTTATTTGTTTTACGTTACTTACCAAAACAAAAAATGGTAAACAACAATGCTCCACTTCTTTGTGTGCCTGATATGCATGTAACAGCATGCCCCATATAGTTTAGATAAAGTTACGTGACAAAATGGATATTTTTTTTTAATTTTCTTTCTCAATCAATGAATAATTCGTCAAATTTTAAGCATTAAATTTTAATTTAACCATCACGAGATTCCCAGACAAAAGGAATCACCGTGGACGAGTAACACGCTATCCTTATAAATAAACAATTACTAACTTTTGATATCCCTACAGAAATTAATTTGTGATTTTAAAGTACTCAAAAAGAGAAATCAAATAACTAATCAACAGTTGTCTATTGATAAAGCAACATGGAAGCATAAGTATTGTTTATAGACAAAAATTTAAGATCCATGCAAGTCCCTAAAGGAGGAGAATATCAATGCAAACTTAGGACACACAAAAAACAAACAGAAACATATGCTAATGGGTTCACATAATTAAAATGGTTTCTAAGAGTCCCAAATTGGTCCGAATGCTGGAATTCCATTCGCTTTACAGGCCCCAACAACGTCTCTGCTTCCTTCAGGATTGCTTGTGACAATCACTACTTCAGCTCCCCATTCGCGAGCCGCTTCAACACTCATTTCAGACACATTTGGCCGACCCAACACGGCAGTGTCGTACACAATCACCTTGTTACTAGGATGTCTACTTATCATGTCCTTAATTTCCTTCCCATAATTTTGCTCAATCCCTTTTGTCACCCAAAGAACACGTACCGCTGCTCTACACGGCTGCAAAAGAAACGAGAGAAACACGCATATACCCGATCCTGTTGCCACCAGGAGTACTCTCTCGTACAAGTTCACTAGATAAGGCAATCCAGCGAAATACACTTGCCTAACCCACAAATGGCTTGGAGGTTTTGTAACTAGTGAATTCGTGAAGTCACCAACAGCACCAGCGAGCATCATGTGTTCTGTTTTTCCGTCGGAAATGATCCCAAAGGCGTGCCACTCTGAAAATGGTGATGGACTGATCCTGCCCATTATACCGGCTTTTACTCCTCCCTGAAACTTGATAACGGAGGCATGCCCAGAAGAGGACGAGATGCTAACAGGTACACATCTGATTGTCAGCCATGGAAGAGCAATTAGTATAGTGATTGCTGCTGTGAACCAAAATTCCTCTTGCTTAACCAAGTCGGAGCCAAGTTTGTCCTTGTATGACCTTGTTTTGGGGTTGTAGGATGTTTTTAGCATAATGAAAGCCCAGAGGAGTCCTAGAGCTGCCCATCCTGCAAACCGATGAGTCCTCTCGAAGACGTTATGGTGGAGATGGCGAACCAAAGGGAAAGCAGACAATGAAGCGAGGAAGAGAAGTGAAAGTATGGTGGACGTCACAGCTATGATCTCTGGAGAAATGTTTTCTGTATCTTTCAGTGCAAGTACCAAAGCATATGTGAGCCAGATAACTGATGAGACCCCACAACCGCTGTGTATTCCTCCAAGACTTTGAAGGAGAGAAGTGGTTGCTGTTTTGATTTGGAGAGGAACCCATGATCTTCCTATGACCTTCACGGTGACCCAGAAAATAACTCGCAGCAGCGCCTCGCTCCTGCATAGTGTCAGCGAAAGGACGTTGCCTATGGAGAAAAGGGCAGCTTTATTTCTTGCGTATGGGAAATTTCCAGTGGCAGCAAGAACAAGACCAATGACGTTCAACGTCAAACAGAGGACGAATAGTCGCTTGTATACTGTAAACAGACCTTGGTCCAGCAAGATAATTGCCAATCTTGATTCTTTCCTTCCAGCAGCTTTTGGTTGTTTTTCGATAGTAATGTTAGATTGAATTAGAATTTCTTTCTCCTTGCCATTTCCCTCTTCTAACAATGCTTGTAAACTTCCACCATTTTCATCTCCAGTGGCTTCGTAATCACAGAAGTGGCCACTGGGTCGGCTTTCAGATCTTCTAATAGAAGAATATAACCGTCTTGACAAACTTTCTTGATTCCATGGAATCCAATTTCTCTTGCTGCCTTGGAGCTCATGATTGGTGGATGTGATTGATGCTGGTACGCCAAATAGACTGGAATGAGGCTTAATCTCAAAAGACACGCCTCGGCAGCTGGAAAACCTTAAAGGTGATTCCATGTTGGAGGTGAGAAGAATGACGAGATGAGGTGCTTCTAGGAGAAGATTTGATCGATATTGAGGTGAGACGGAAGTGTAGCGTTATGAGTTTCCTAGTATTAGGCGGCCTGACTTTATACAGGTCTTCTGTAGTGGTGCAAGTTTACTTTCAATTGATCATATGAGAATTAGTTAAATGTCAAATGAGGACATCTTTAAGGGTAGCGGGAGTTTTTTTTTTTTTTTTTTGGTTCCCGCGTGATGTTCCAGGAGAGTCTTAATTATTAGAAGGTATTTTTAAGCCATTCATACTCAAAATAATCCCGCTCAAGCAGACATTATGTTTTAGTATATCAACTATTCAACCTGATCTTGTCGGAAGGCGTTTGATTCTACTGCTATGGTTGGGTTTAGTTTTTAGTTTTTCTTTTAAATAAAAATAAAAACAAAAACTTACCCGTATATGTTTATACGACTATTCATTTATATTTTTATTACTAATAATAATTAATATTAGATGAAATTAAAAAAATAAATTTATTTTAATTTTTATATAATATTTATTAATAAATTATCAATAAATTTATTTTATATTATTTAAATAAACAATTAAAAATAACTTTATGTAAAAATAATATGTGACAGCCCAGACCACCTGCCTGTAGATATTGTCCGCTTTAGGCCAAGGCTTTCGTGCCAAGCACCCTCATGGTTTTGCTTCCCGATGCCTTAGTGCATCTAGGATGTTTTCCCACAGGACTTCCCAGGAGGTCATCCATCCTAGTACTGCTCTGACCCTAGCACGTTTAACTTCAAAGTTCTGATAGAATCCGGTGCGTTCGAGCAGGGAAAACGCGTGTACAGTGGCGGAAGGTAGTGGGCCTCACACACTCACTGAGATATTGTCCCTTCTGACCCGTAGGGAAGGGTTTTGTTTTGCCCCTACTCGAGGGATGCGAACGCGTCTGCAAGGGAGGGGTTTCCACATCCTTATAAGGCATGCTTCGTTCTCCTCTCCAGTCGATATGGGATGCCTATGGCGCATCCTCTCCCCTCAGGAGGGCCAGACGTCCTCGCTGGCACATCGCTCGGTTACTGTCTCTGATACCAATTGTAGGACCTCGGCCTCTCGGGCCTCGCGCCCACCCACTTGCAGATATTGTCCGCTTTGAGCCTCAGCCTCTAGGGCCTCGCGCCCACACGGTTTTGCTTTTCCCCTTCTGACCCGTAGGGAAGGGATGAAAAGTTTCCGTAGGACTTCCCAGGAGGCCACCCATCCTGGTACTACTCTGGCCCTAGCACGTTCAACTTCGGAGTTCTGATGGGATCCGGTGCATTAGGGCATGAAAAATGCGTCTGTAAGGGAGAGGTTTCCACATCCTTGTAAGGCATGCTTTGTTCTCCTCTCCAGTCGATATGGGATGCCTATGGCGCATAATTTTTTTGGACTAATGAAAAACATTGAAATTTGGACCAATTTTAGTGTAACACGTGGACTGCGTAAATGGATGACAAATAGCCTATGTGTGTCACGTGGCAATATGAAATAGTGACAAAGGGCTCGTAAGTATGGTGGCATGTGGATTGCTAATAAGCGACAGATGTAATATATGCAAAGTGGACATGTAGCTTATGTTATGTTTAGGAAGTGGTTACTGTAGCTTTTGATACCCACTGAAAGCATTCAGCAGAGAATCCTTTCTTGGTTCCTGGTCCATCACCGAATATTGAATCTTTGTGTGTAACAGGGTTACTCTTACTATTGAGAAGTATAGCTGAATCAAGTAAGTCGTGTTTAAGTTTGTTTTTGGATGTTGTGTACATGATGCTTCGATGGTTGAAGATGAGTTCATGCATGTATGAGGATCGGATTTTGGTGTTTAAGTGTAAATCTGGATTTTTAAATTGTATGTGTATTGATGAGCAGTTAGAAGAATTGTTTTGAATGTTATTTGAGTAATAGAAGTGCATGATGATAGAGTGAGAGAGTGAAATCTGAGTTTAAAAATCTGGAATTGGGGAAGACGAGTTTCTGTGATCATACGTCGCGGCGTCCATTTTTGTTCTCACCACGACTCATTCCTCTTTGCACGTCGCGACTCGTGACTCACCCTTGAGTTCTTCTCGGCGACCGTTGCAGAAAAATCCCGAGAAAAACTGATTTCTGGGCTGTACGTCGCGACCTCACTTTTTGTACTCGTCGCGGTGAGATCCTCCCTTGACAGCTCAAACATACTTTCGTATTTTGACCATAACTTTTGCTGTAGATGTCCAAATGAGGTGATTTTTGATTCGTTGTAAACTAGAGACATAGGGCTACAACTTTTATGAAGAAATAGAGTTTTAATTATGTCTCTAAGATTTTCCATTTTTGGTTGGAAGTTGAGGTAAGAATTCTGCTGAAACTTAAGAACAGTCTAAGATATTTTGAGTATATCTTTTCGTATACTGAACCAAATTAAACGTTTTTGGTGTCATTAGAAAGCTAAGAAATGGGCGAACAACTTTACAGAAGGAAGTTTTGTCTAATTTGGTCATTTACCTTATCTGATTTAGTGTGGAAATTGACCCATGTGTGTATTAGAGGAAAAATCTGAAGTGGTCAATGACATTATGAAATTGTTGACATGGTTTTGCTTCGATCCAATTGTAATTATACATGGTATTAATGAGGGCTTTGATTTCTGAATGA
>JAOTBA010000002.1:19581398-19598133 GCA_025629845.1 Erythroxylum squamatum | reverse complement strand
CTGCTTTTGTCTATTTTTCTTTTTCATTTGTTTGTCATCAAAATTATTTGATACGTGAAGTCTTTTTTGACTTAACAATTCCTAGTTGGGTTTTTTATGTACATCTTGTATGCTATAGATGAGAAGAATGAAAAGTTGTCGTAAATAGATTCAAGAATTTTGTTTATTTCTCTTTTCAAAAAATTAGTAAAAGTTGAAAGCGTATATTCTTAATTTTATCGAGAGAAAACATTGTACTCAATGGTATAACAATATTAGTAATTTATAATACTATTATATGGGGTATATTGATTGTATTTAATTTATATGGTTATCTTGATCCCAAATTTTTATATCAATTTGCCTTTATTGTAATGACAAAATGAATATACAAATTTTAGATGTAAAGCCTAATATTGATTATAACATTTTTATCAATGCAATAATACAAAAGTGAGTATTTCAATTATGATTTTAACAAGGGCATTATTATACAACTTATTAAGGAACATACAAATTGTAGATGTCTAATAGGTATTTAGTCTTGGTAAGTGACTTAAAGATCTATAACTACTAAAAGATTTTGCTAGATATCTGTTATTCATTAGGGTAAGAATCTTGTCCACAAGATCCACTGTTGAATGCAAGAAGTATATTAACTCGTAAAAAATCAAATTTTGTAGTAAATAAAAATTTTGAGTTTTTCATATTTATATTATTGGTTCGATATGACTACTTATCTTGGATGTCTAATAAACTCTATGATGTATCTAGTCTCGGAGTTAATACAATTTCAAATGTTGTATAAGGATTTTACCACTTAAATTCTAAGAATTTAATTATATATTTGCACCTATCAAATGTTGTATAAGGATTTTACCACTTAAATTCTAAGAATTTAATTATATATTTGCACCTATAAATGTATTGTTGAATTGTTTGTTCAATATGAATATTATGTTCTCCTATTTTGGACTTTTTTATATATAATTGAAATATCAATCGATATGCTTTCAAACTTCAAAACTGATACAAAAAAGGTGAATTCATTGTAAATAGACCCAAAGACTACCTTCAAGAAATGTATAATGAAGAAGTAACTAGTTACATGCTTGACAAAACTTAAGATGTGAAAAAGAGAAATTGATTACAGAAATAAGATGTCATGATAGTTATATAGGGCCATCTTAATGTTTAAAGGTGTAATAGAAGCTTGTCTCTTTTAATCTTCAAGATGTCATGTAGCTAATTAGAGCATAATCTATTTGATTAAAGAACTTTTATTAAGAATCTAAATTGCTAAAGTCCTATGGGAAGCAAGATAAACTTCTTATTTTGGTGATCATAGGAAATATAATTTCAATAACATTAATCGTTCGCTAAAATGTCAATAAAATTATCAAGATAATTAACTAAAAATACATATTTAACATAAAAGCAAATCTATTATTACATGTTATTTAGATCATATTATACAAAAAATACAAAATTGTCATCAAGTTTACAAACCACCTAACTTATGGAGACATAAGTTTAAAGATGGAAAATAACATATGACTACCAATACATGTATGCAATGATCACCCAATTCAAAATCTTTCAATGTAACATAATGAAATAAAGGTTCAAAATTTCAACCAAATTACAACAACCATAAAGTTTAGCATAAGACATAGTTTAAAGTATCAACCAAATTAAAATAACTACAACGTTCAACATAATATAGTCATTAGGATTTAACATAATAACAACTTTTTGGCCTTAACTTGTGGTTCAATACGTAGTAGAGTTTTCAAATTCATCTTGTGATTTATTGGCATTGATCTTTTTGTGCTCAACTTGATCCTCCTTATGTTTTGAGTTTGTTTATGCAATTGTATTCACAATTGTATTTTGAGAAGCTTGAATTATATTGCATTGTTCCTTAGAGGTTCAAACACATGAAATTGAATTCCACCTATTTATAATACATTATAAACATAAAGTACAATGTTAGCACTAAGTATTTAATTACACATAACTAACATATAAACATATTTGAAAAACAAACTTTAAAATAAGTGTTCCCACTATCTTCTTCAAATTTTATTTCGTATCTTTGAGTTGCATATAGAAACTTAAATAGTTATAATGTTAAAAAATATAATTTACTTAGAAAACAAAGGTAAATATTCATTAACCACTCTCTTCCCTTTTTAAGATAGACACTGGGAATTTGATTGTATATATTTTCATTGTCTAGGTGTTCTATTTAGATACTAACTGTTAATATTGGATGTAGATACTTGAATTTTTAACGCCTTCTTTGTTTTTACTGCAATATTCACATACTTTTTCATGAAAATTTTGACATTGTAAACAACAATTGAAATAAGTGCAAATAAAAAAGGTATATAATCAAATTAATAATTTCAAGTTGTCTCGAAGGTTGATCTTTATATTTGCATCCTCTTTTATTATGACTAACTTCATAATATGTTGGCATCTTATAAATGCTCATAACTTGCTCAATCTATTTGGGTTCCATGATGCTTCACTTTTATCTTTTCTTATTGCTTTTGTTTTCATATCTTTTGGATACTTTCTTTATCAAAGGGTATGGGCTATAGTTTTCATTTTTTTAATCTAAATTTTGCGCAACTAATGAGTTCCATATCATACTAATAACTCTTCAGATAACACTTACACTCATATATTCGTCAATATTTTCCCTTTAATATGATATGTAAGTCAATGCTTGTTTATATGGGATTGTTGTTAAATCCCCAAAGTCTACATTAGTAAGTTCTTACTTATAAATCAATAGTGAATTTGTTTGTAAAATATATGACTTTAAACTTTAAATTCTTATTAGTTTTGGTGATACAATGTTTTGTATCTCATTTGTATAACCTTTATCTACTTCCCCATCCTTAAATCATCATTGAAATTAATCATCATATCGCTTTTTTCATAATGCAAGTCATTAAGGCAACTCGAATATCCTCTATATTTATCAAGCTTTTTGTAGTGCTTTACAAATAAATCCATTAAACCTCTCTAATATGTTATTATGAACAATCTCCCTTTGTTTTTATATTCCTAAATGCCTTCATAATAATCATAGTTTCCTTTACTTTAAAGTCATCATATGCCTTTTTTGATAAATTCTTCAATTGCTCCATTGTGTCATCAAGTTTTACTTTTATTGTGCAACTTACTACTTTCCAAAATAAACTCCTATATGTTTGACTTTTATGTAATTTATACCAATTTGCACAAACATGTCAGACACATTTTCTATGCTCAACTTTTGGGAAGGATTCTGTTATACATCCACTAAACCTTAACTTTAAAAAATGTAAAACAATGTAATGTAAGTATAGTAATTGAATGTACATATATAAATAAGCATAAGTAGTACAAATAATTAAAAATAACCTTTTGTTTATTACTTACAAAAGTCCATGCATACCTACTTATGTTTATATCTTCACCAAAAAGAGATTCAAAAACCAATGCCCAAATTGGGAATTCTCTCTCTCAACCATAGCCTAGCTATAGAAAACATCTTATTGTTTACATCTTGATTAACTGTAGCTAATAAAGTGCCTCTAAAGAATATATTTTTAAAAAATCCATCTAACTCATTTATTTTTCTATAGCCGATATTGAAACCACTAATAACATTAAATCTAAGGATCTATTGAAAACCATTACAATTGTCAATAGCTTCTTTTAAGAACAAATCACTAATTTTCACACACAAATCTAACTATAAGTAAACATTATTAAAGGTAAAACATTCAAATTGTAGAGAAAATAGCACAAAAACTGATATCGTCCCTCAATAGTACTAGATTGTGAAGAGACAAAGCAATAGATGACCTAACCTCAAAAGCAAATTGATGGTGGCGCTCGCCTTGAGTTACATAAAAGAAGAGGTGGTGGTGCAAGAATTAGGTTATAGAAAAAAGGAGACGTGATGCTCGCTTAGGCTGTGTTTGGTTAGGAGTTTATTAATGAAATGATATGTAATGTAATATTATTCCATCGTTTAGAAGGAGGGTTTATAATGGGATGAAAGAGGAGGGTTTTATATTACATCTCATTCTATCCTAAACAGTAAAAATGAGATATCTCTGATTTGGGGGCCAGGTTTATATAATGTAAAATGATAAACAACTTTTCACTATCTTACATTATAAACCTTTCTTCTAAACAACATTTCACTATATTACATTATGAATCCTTCCATCTCTCTCAAACAACAATTTTCTAATTTTACATTCATCTTCATTCCATTCCATTAAAAACCTTACGTTCAACCAAATATAACCTTAGGGTTACAAACAAAACATTGCGTAGGGTTTTCGCAAAAACAAAATAATTAAGTTCCTTTTATATTTTAGATTAATTAGTTGACATGCCAATTTCTTGTCATGTGGATGTTATTATGTCAAATCTTTCACTAACATAGAACGTCACACCAATACCATTAACTATAGGGATAATAGCGGACTAATTTTATTATAAATAAAAATATGAGTATTTTATTGCTATTTTAAATATTTCTGACCAATATTATAAAATTAGGCAAAGTTCAAAATTTTTATTGTAATTTACCCTTAATTTTATTTTATAAGACTTGTTGTCCTTCCCTTATAAGTATTTTTATAATAAATAAATGCATTAATAAATGGTGAAAGATAAATAGAAATCTTTATTTAGTATTCAAGAAATTTAATGTGAGGAGCAAATTCACTAACTACAAGATTAATCTTTCGAATTATCATAAGCAGCCTCTTCATGTAATTCAAAATTTTAAGACTGGAACTTTGTTTAAGAGTTTGAAGACTTAATTCTGGTTGACATGAAGCATGGTTGTTTAATGAATCAAGTCAAAAGGTGCTCACGCTTGTATGGAAACTTGAAGATGGAACCCATATATATACTCAGGGAGTCAATGAAATTCCATTTGGCAAATTTCTCACTTTGCGTTGTTGACCATGTACAAATCTCTCGCGACCTATCTACTGCACAAGGTACGCAAGCAAGCTTCTTTGTTTTTTTGTTCCCTTCAAACTTTCGTATTGCAGTTGTGTTTCAGCCAATTTACAAAGAGAATAGCCACATGTTTATTTCCTTACTCCGACAGTCTCCCGTCCTATATTATCTGGAAACGCCATATATGCGCAAGCTATTGCCAAATAATTGCATTCTTAGAAAAATCCTCAAAATTTAGTGAAGGCAATGAATGGAAATCCTTAGTAAGGCAAGCTCTTGGAGCTTGTGCTTACAACCAAGGTCTTGAGTTTAGAACACTCTTCACCAGCATTTGCTCTTCTTGTGATCATCTCCAAGTTCTTATACAAACTTTGCTTCACCAGACTCCTCATCATCTTTTTTCCTTCTTGAGCCTCTCTATGATTTACAGGTGACCCCATTGCCATCCTTCTCGTTTGAGGCCCAGAATGTGGTCCCATCTTTGTTTGCCTTTCATCTTGGAACCATTGGAGTAGTTTCAGAGCTCTTTTCTGAGCTAGGGGACTCCCCAGTAATGCTACTTCGAGAAGCAGAGGAACGATGCCGGATTTTGACATTTTCTCTCTTTGAGCTGAGCTTTGATGGGCTAAAATCATTAAAATGTAAGCTGACAACTCCTGGCACTTGGGCTTATCCTCCCATGCTAGTATCTCTACCAAGCTCTCTGGCACAACTGAACTGTTTTCCACTGCTTTCTTCCCATTTAAAGTCACCACTAAATGACCTAGAGTTGCAAGCGCTTTCTCTGAGAGTTGTTTTACTGATATAAGCCTCAAGAGAGTTTCAACTACACCATTGGAGACTAAGATCCATGTATTATCTAACACTGCTGAAAGGTTGTATAAAGTGGCTAGACAAAACTCTTTGGTTTCCAAAGTTGAACCAGAGTCAAGAATTCCTACTACAAATGGCAGAACTTCTGATGAGCTAAGGGGGAATTCAGTATTCGCCAATGAGGATAATGATAAGATCAACTCTGAAAATTCTTGCCTTGTTGACTCCTCTGAATTGCCAATGTCCTTTGGTAATTTTGACAGCACTCCTGCTTCCACCATGACAGCCTTGTTCCTGAAGGAAGAATTTCATGTCAATATCCCACATTATTGAAATTAAAATTATCAACATGATGGATACCAAACTAGTTAACTAACTTTAGATAAACATGCCAGAGAAAGTCAACAAGATTGTGAGAGTTAGATCCGTTTTCAAAGGTGGGGGTCGTGAAATCGATTTGTTTATCTTTAAAAGATCATAGGGAATCTGATCACGCACACTAAATCCCATGATGTTACGTCCTATTTTTCTAAAAGACACCGATGTAGGTTTTAAGGACATCCTGCTACGCTTCATAACTTGGGGGACAGTAAGCAATTAGTTCTTCATCTTTTCTTCTGCCAGTCAACTTTAATTTGTTTTTTACTTTTTTCGTACTGATAAAATGGTTACTCTTAGATCTTATTTGTTAAGCAGTAATACAGAGGTGAGAATGACAATATATCACTTATTTCTACTTTTAGTTGTTTAATTATTGGTAATAGATAAAATAAGAATTGACAAAAAGGGAATGAATTCTATGCAATCCTTAACTTTTATTTGTAGGGTGGAGGAGGGTATAAGTTGGAATTAAATATTGAAAAAAAAAGATAAGAGATATTATTAAAATATTACCAAGATATTTTGAAGATATTGATTCTTAGATTATTGTTAATTATTTCATTTTGTTTTGTTGATACTTTTATTCTTATCATAAAAGTCGTTTATAATTATTTAAAAATTAATAATTTTATAAAGCATTAAAATTTTTATTAATGATCTATAAAATATAAAATATTTTAATTAATTATTTACAAAATAAATCAAATAATAACTAAAAATGCAAAAAAAATCTTATTACTATTTTTAATATTTAATATCGTAATTTCGTTTATGTTCTAATTCTCAATTTCTCTCGTGATTGCTTTTCTTTTCTTCTTCCAGATTCTATTGATTACCAAACGAGACCACCATGAAGTGACACTAAAAGCATATACGGTAGTCCAAGATAAATTATAAGGCCCACGTACCGTACAGTTTTAGATAGAGTAAGTAGTTAAGAATTCCTTGATGGCCTGAAAGCGGAAGGTTATCGGAGACTTGAGTTATACATACACGCTATACCTACATATAAAGAAGCAAAATGAACCTAAATAACTAGTCCGCATCTACACTGGTTAAGGGTAATCGTACCAGTAACTCCTAAAATCCCACACAACCAAGACTTATATGCCTTTCTATAGCAACAAGTTATTCTGATCATGCCATGTGTTTCGTTGCAGGTTTCATGAAAAAGTAAAACAGCTAAACCAGTTCCAAACTGGGAAGGACCAACTACCTTGTGATCGGTCTTTTTTAAATTCATATTCTGCCTTGACACAAAAAGGTTCCACTCGTAAAAACTCCTAGTCAAACAGATTAAAAAAAAAACAATTGAAAACTATAATCTGAAAAAGCATCCCTTTATTGTTTACAAGTGTCTACAGACCTTTCACCAACAATCTGGTTATTCATAGAATTGAAATGAGTCCCCACTATAGTTTTCATTCACACTCGATAACCATATAGATAGAACAATCCCAAAAGTGTATATATGCTGCCGAAAGGCCAAACTCTTGACATTTTCCAACTCCGTTGACAATCATCCAAACCTTTGAAACCAAAATATTCCCATAGAATTTTGTGCTTACTAGCAAGTAGTGCATGTGCCAGCGTCTAATAGAAATGGAATGGAATTTGTTTTCGCGGAACCAAAAGAAGGAAACTAATAATTGGGAAAGAAATTAATAAGAGCAAAACTTACGTGTATGACCCATTTGCAAGCTCTTTCAAAGCTTTGATGGCCACTCGGCAGCGGCTAGGCACCTGATCAGAAGCCACCATGGCAACCAAGACAGGAATGACACCCAGCTCTGCCATCAACTTTCTTGTTCTCACGTCTTCTTTGGCCAGCTTCCCAATCTCCATAGCTCCCACCTCCTTCTCTTCCCAACTTCCGAAGTGAAGTCTTTTCACTGATCTTTGCAACAGCGCAGAGACATCTTCACTTTTTCTGTCATCAATAATCGCTGCTTCCACCTCCTTATTACTTGTCATAACTTTGGCTCTTGTTTTTTTATTCCTTTCGGTTGCTTTTGATTGCAGTATCCGCCTGATACGAGAAAAGAACCGGAGTTTCATATAAGAAAACAGCCAAATAGAAGAAGAAGGTCCATGCCTGGACATGTTTGGTCTTTGTGTTTCAGACATATATGTAAGAAAATCAGATTGGTTTTAGTTTTATGTAAAAGCTTCAAACTTTAAGAGGGCAAAAGAAAGAGATAATATGTATATATGTGTAGGGAAGAGATAAGAAGGAAGGAGACTTTGTAAGCCAAAGGGTCAAAGGTAGCACACGGCACATGCATAGGCGACAGTGTTGTCTCTTTATATACAAACCTATGTCAGACATTTAGAATCATGTAGATGTATTTTGCGCATGGACTGCACCGTGAGATTACTAGTATATTTGTAAATATATACAATATGTAATATATATGGATATAATATATACTTCCTTCTATTCAAAATAAGTGTCGTTTTAGAGGAATGCACACTTATTAAGAAAGTTAATGAAATGTCTGATATACCCTTATTAATTACATGTTAAAGTGCCTTGAAAATATAATCTGTGTAATTAAGACGTGAGATAAATTAAATGATATTTTTAGAAGTAAAATCATAAATATGCATAAAAAGTCACAAACGACACTTATTTTGAATAATTAAAATCTCTCTAAAACGACACTTATTTTGAATAAGAGGGAGTAGTTTACAATGTAAAATTGGAGGCAGTCCAAGACTCCGTAAAATAATTACCCTCTATACTACATGAATATTGTTAAATACAACAGATTAAAAATAACTTTTAAGGTCAGAAAAGTGTTGACGTTTTTCGTGTCCCTTAACCTCAAATCAATGTTTATAAACTTACTTGATTTAAAAACTTAATTGGTACACACACGTTAATGCATCAGAATCAGACCCCCTTCTTTTGGTGCTTAGATTTCATAAGCACATGGATTAGTGGAGGCATGTGAGTATAACTAAGGCTAAAGAATGAGGGGTGTTACTGGAGTTGGTGAGGTTATGTCACCTACCCCACGTTGAGGAAGTTTCATGGAGGCAAACTCAATTACACGGCTCTATAATATCGTAAAGATAAACTGAGCAGGACTATGATACTAACTGAAATTTGAAGCTTTAATTACCGCTCGAAACTATATCTTTAAAATACACCAAAGAGAAATAAATGTTCACAAATGAGCTTTGGCGTTACATTTGCTACATTTATGGCGTGGTTAAGTTTTGAGGCAGCGTAATCGAGGTGTCTTCCATGGGGGATTGCATTGAGTCACTTACATCTCAAATCATTTTCAACATTACAAGATTACTCAAAAGAAAAGTACCCGCATGGATGGAAGATTGATTTTTCCCATAAGGGCAAACAGAAATTCAATTTGCATATCAACCGATCAAATACCATAATTAGTGGGCATTTAATAAGTCTCAAGCAGAGAGAAGAAAAAAGAGATATAGAACTTCTCTTTTTCCAATATTGCACTGATTTTGGAATCCAGCATACCTGTTCTGTTAAACCAATACAGGTCAGTTTCTGTTCCCCTTCATTTTGTTTAAGATCATATGTATCGCCACAAGGATAACAAGGGCTTCTAATATTGTCAGTTAAGTCAAGACCTCATGGAATGGTTACCAAATAAAAACACAGAGTTAAGAAAGAGACATTTTCCGGCCAAAGAGGTACGTGCATGCATCCGGCCAGATGCTTGCTGCTTTGCATTGGCCTCACAATTGGAAATACAAATATTCTGACCGTTCTTTTTAAAATGGTAACCTTACGATTACGAGCATTCTTGCTCTTTTGGTTTGATTTGTAGCTTTTAGCCTATGTTTCTCATTCATCTGCCATGTGTATCCTCCTATGAATAATAAAAAGAAATAACAGTTTGTCGGTTTTGCTACTAGGATCCTCTATCTATTTTCTCCGGTCCCTATTCTGTCCTATGAATTTCAGTCATTTATTTATGTAGGTCTCGCATAAATAGATGACTGAGATTCATGAGACAGGGTAGAGACAAGGGAAATTGGACAGAGGATCCGTCCCTTTTTGCTGCCAGGATCTTCTGTCCATTTTCTCCTATCTCTACCTTGTCCTATAAATCTCAGCCAGGACAGGATAGAGACAGGAAAAAATAGACAGAAAGATCCATCCCCTTAGTTATGTGGTTCATTAAATTTGCTACGCAAGAACAACTTAACCGGTTTAGGCAGGTGGGCCACAAAATTATCATCGAAGGGTCTTCAAGCATTTAGAAGAATCAAAGAGTAGATAGAGTTGGCAAGTTATGATGGCTTTGGCAGCTTAATTACTTCTAAGAATAACAAAGAAAGGAAACAAAATAAAATGAAATTCTAGCTCGTTAGTCAACAATCTACTCCTCAAAAACGTTAATTATCCCACGTATTAATCGCCAAAATTGACCCTTCCCTCTATTAGAAAAATTTTGGTGGATTGGCATTATTGGTTGCACCTCTAATTTTTCTTATAAATGCGCACACGTCAGATTCCACTCCATTTTGGGATTTTATTTCACGGGTAAAACAGACGCCAGAAGCATATACTGGTTTCAGGGTTTGCGTTTGTGGTTGGCAACATAAGCAAGAGTCTTGAGTTTGATTCCAAAAAGCTACAAGGAAATGGGTGCATGTATGAGTTGTCCCATCATACATCATGTTTTTGGCCTCCCAACTTGCTATTTTGCGCCAGTTCTTACCGCACGTCTCTTTCTATTTATCGAGGCTTCGAGGAACTCTGGTGGACTAACCCAAGGATATATGTGCGAGAGTGTGGGACGTGGTAACTATCTATAAAGAGTTTCCCAGCAGATCGTGGGATTCTTTCTTAACGCATGTTTTTTCAGGATAACATTACGCCGGAAATCGCTAAGATTATTTTAATTCTATAAAATGACATAGCACGTGTAAATCATAATAAAGTGTAAATCTTAATTCATTTCTTATTTCAAAGTTTTAGCATATTTTTTTTTATAAATCAGAAAATTTAAATCAACGGAAAAATATGTACATCAACAAACAGCAGCATGAGGAGTCGTAAGACTGTTCCCCTTAACAAACAATACACTCAAAACTGAAAACAACCAGCAACCACAGCTCCCAAACGAAGACAAGATTACCAGCAACACAACCAATTCAAGAAACAGACTCAAATATCAGATTATGCAATCAATTATAGAATTCTCGGTTAAATAGTAAGAGCGACTCTCCTACGGAGAGAGTAACAAAGGTATGATATTCTTATCATAACCTTTAAATCATTTCTAAAATTAATCCATCTCAATCACTATAGTCGCACAAGTGTCCGACCTTTAACGGTATCTATAAAACAAATTAAGAGAATTTTGTAACTCTTACAGAAATGGTTAAGATCTAATGTTAGTTCTATTAGAGCATAAGCCTATTTATAATAAGTTTTCAACATCTTAGTAATTTAATTGAAATTAAATTTTAATCTTAATTAGAATTTAATTAGAATTACAAATAATTTTAATTAAATACCAATTAAGCCCAAATAAAATCTGATATCTCATAATGATCCTTATTTATTAAATATCTTATATTTAATCGTAAAGTTTCTCAAACTTTGACTATCAAGTCCAATTTAATAAAATATCTTTGTTCTCTTCAACTCATTCTTTATGTGAGACTCATTAGGTTCTCGAATATGTTGACAATGATTATAAATTATAATTATAAATTATAATTAGATAAATTAAAACTCCTTTTAATTTATCTTTAATTATCCAATTAAAAATTTTATAATCATAGATGCAGATTGACTTCATCAACACATCATGGCCACCCAAATATTTAGGAATGTCAAACTGGTTTTGACTAACCTTTCTGTGCATATTTTTTCAGTATAATTCAATCATTTCATCATACAATATTTCAATTAGACATAGAATATAGAATTAATTTCTACTATATTTTGAATCCAATCATATTAGTTTTCCACCATTAGCCATTGATTTATTTAATAACATTGGTAAACTATTTACAAAATATAAGTTACCTTGACCACAAATTTTCTGAATCAATACTAATCGAAAAAAAAAGAACATTCTCCCTAATTACTTTAAGATGATAAATCTTATATTGATCACTTAATTACCTCCATATAGTTCATGCTATATCTAATCACTACTGACTGAACAACCTATGATTAGAATAAGTCATAAATAGTATCAAAACATAGTAATCTCTATACAAGATAACTTTACAAACCTCAAGTCAAAGGATCACTTATACAATCATCATAATGAGAATTTCCATAGACATACAAGTAATTTTTCAAATGGATTTCTCATATCGAACCAGTTCAGTAAACTTGTTATCTAACAAGCACACATACATTTGCTTAAGTATTTTTATACTTTGGTCTATAAGATCGACTACTTCCTTCATAAGGAAAAACATAATGTGTGCGAGTATTTTTACGTTCTATTAACATCCAGTCTTAATAGAACAATGATTAGGAACATTTAGAGATAATATATAAATGCGATATGAATCTCATTATAATTTCATTTGCAATATATAATTATTCCATAGACTTTATCATATATATCTAAATATGTACAAGATAAAGAATGTCTTTAAATTATTTTGTTACTAAAATACAACCAATTGATTGGTTGTAGGGAATAAACTAAAAATATTCTAGTTACACTAAGTCAATCGTTTAAGTGTCTTATACCAAATCATCATATGACAATTAGATTATTGTTGGGACAATGGCTTAATAAGAGAATTCTATAAGATTCTCTATAGTGAGGACTTGCTTAAATCTTACAACTTCCATCTTAATTACTATCATAATTAAGAAAAATACCTAAATACATCTTTAGATCTTTGATGAGATCTTAGCTCCTTTTACATGCTTTATAGCTCTAATGTTTTACAATACATTACTGTCTTGAACAATGTAAAGAATTATATCAAGTTCATTAAAGAACTTATTGATCCAACTAATTATTTCCACTAAATGAAAATGTATTATGGCTTAATTAGCAATCAATGGTACATTGGAACCTTCTCATCTGGAATGATATTGTTCTAAGTAAAATAAACCTTAATTAGGATTTAATTATAAAATAAATATCCTTATCTCCTTAAACAATACAAATATCAACTCATATATAGAATAATAGATATCTTTAATACTTCATAAGTATTTGATATCTCAAATACTAAACATCTTGAGTACATTATCTGTGTACTTTGACTTAGAATAAGTGAACAACTTCCAATATATTTTTATAGATCTAATTCCCAAAATTAAGCTGTTACTTTTCATATCCAACAAGAGTTGTTCTTGGACAATTATATTTTTAACAATTGAAAATTGAATTGTTGTTCTCTACGAGCAATATGTCTCTACATACTCCTATAAAGAGGAAAACTTATACTGCTACTAACCTTCTTATAGACATGATAAATTTACAATCATCTAAAAAATAAACTATTTGAATTCATCAAGAAAGTGAATATTTCAATATCTTGTAGCCTCTCAATTATACATCAAATGTATCAACAAAGGCACTAGTTCCAATTGGATGTACTGTCATGAGATTTTTACTTTTCAAGTTTCATCTTACTCCTACTACTTATATTGAGAAATATTCTCCTATAAGTATACATTGAAACAAACAATTTGTTCAATAGGTCTATAAGATTATATCAAACCTTTTGGATATCTCATAACCTTTTATTACCTAATTTAGTTCTAAACTTAATGGATAACATGTCCTTCAACTAAGTATCACATCCCTGAATTATTAATTTTGACTCTTTCAAAGACTTAGCATTTCATATCTGATATAAAATCTTGCTAATTAATTCAATTGAAACTATTGAAGGTATGTCATTTTACTAGGCATCGCTATAAAATAAATAATATTGCATTATATAATATCTCATATTGTATTTTCCTCCTTACAAGCGTACATATTCTTATGAAATTTTGTTGTGAAGGCATTTACTAGATAATCTGATTCCTTATGAATAATAAAAAATGTGAAACTTACCACAATGATCTCATTGAAGTATTTCAACATTCTCAATGCTTAATTTATATTTAGATTTAAACAATTTGACTTTTCAAAATTTTAAATCAACATTTTATTTAATACATATGACTATATCACATAAATTCATTAGTAATATAATGAAATATAAGTATTATCCTTTTATGAATTGTTATTCCATCTAATACATCATATGTATAAATTTAACAATTTACTATCATCATCATCCTTTCATCAAAGGTTGAGTTAGTTATTCTTCATCTTGATAAGTTTCATAAGTTTCATACAATTCATAATCAAACGAATACACATATCCTTGTATGGAACTTTATGATTCTCATTATGTTGATTTAACTAATATGGCATAAAACAATAGTCTCAGTTATCAAACTTTGAATTCTTGCCACTTATGTTAAGCATAAGTCTCCTTTGATACAATACTTACAAACTAGTTGTATAAAATTGGATCAACTACTTTAACTCAATAATCTATTTCTTATCATGCATTAATTATTATAATAATGTTGAATCTAAATTCAGTAGTAAATGCTCATAAGCAAAAACTAGAAATAAATATGAGAAAATGTTTACACGACGTTTTCTTGCCTATATAAGATATGACAGTTTCTTTTAATGATAACTATTATCATTATATAGCAAATCACTATAAGAAAAATGTCGTTTAGCGACGGATATTACCGGTAGAAAACCTTTAGATTTCGTCGGTAATATAAATTGACGACGAAATCTATCGACGGACAAAGACGTCGTGAAAATGACCGTAGATAAATTTACCGATGGATATTTTATGTAACCGTTGGTGAATATACCGACGGTTGGCTATGACTATCGGTAAATTTACCTATGGTCATTTTCTTTCCGTCGGAATATTTGCAGACAGTTATGGTTATTCCATCGGTAACATTACTGACGGTTATGAATTCCCATCGGTGAGTATATCGACGGTTCAACAAGTCTTGACGGTAAAGTTGGCAACAGCTGTCAATATTACCAATGGCGATTCTTTGTTCTGTCGGTAAATATTATGGATTTTACCGACGATTTGTGATGTCCATCGATAAATATAATGGATTTTACCGACATACTTGTATTTTTTGACGATAAGATAATAAAAACATTAAATTGTATATAATAAGTGTTTGTAATTCGAACGAAATGATTACAAGTACACTATTGTCTTGGTGACCACGGATGCTCTGGGGTGCTACTCCTCCCCTTCAACTCATCCACCTTATTACGGAGCTGAGATATGTACTCCATCAATGTCTGCACTGTGCTCCGAAGCTCATTGACTTCATTGGTTGTCGACCGTCTACTAGATGTTATTGTATTGGACGTGGAGGATTGCGAATAATATGTGTTCGCAAATGAACCTAACCCGAAGATCCTTCCACAACGATCCCTGCCACCCACTGCATCAAGATATGTCGTTGAATGCTTTCTTGTATTTGGTTCTATTAGGAGGCAATGCTTATATTAGTAAGTGGTAATTATTAATAATTAATATTAAAGCATAAATTTTACACACATTAAGTTCTTTACATCAGGTGTTGACGAATGTCACACCGTCATGTTTCTTAGTGTGAGTGTGCAAAAAGAACTGATGGGGTGTAGGCCTTATGCCCATAGACTTTTCCTGCATAAGAATAAAATGTTATAAGTGAACTAGAATTTATAAAAATTTCGGCAGAGTTTTTTCTATTTTTATGATATTTACCCCTTGTTGAACAAAGAAAATAACTCAACACAACCATGGCACCAAACATTTATCCCATTATCATTATCCATAATGCACATATTTTCATTCCAAAATTCACACATCAATTTAAATTGAAATAAACCAAAGTAAAACAATTAGAATATAAGTGCAAAGTTTAGATACTTACAAGTCTCTCTGCTGCACGTGGTGGGTAATAAATCTTCCCGTATGTACGAGAAGACTCTCTCCCCCCGGTCTTCCACGTCTGTTGGTTTAATTATGCTCTGAAATGGTCATTGTCTTAGGTGATGTTTAATATTACTACCAACGACTCCATATTTGCTCAGAAATATAAGACGGTCGTACACCATTCTTGTGTATCGTACCAACAAAGTCCCGATAACATGTACATGCTCGTCTCTCCCATACTTTATATATGACCGCGCCAAATTTAGAATCCTAAAAAAATCCTTTCTGAAATAAAAGAAAAAAATTTGATAAATACTTATAATGTAATAATATTTATCTAATTAATGTATACAAATCAATTAAGAAAAGAAAATAATTTTTTATTATACCTCAAACTCCTGATAGTAAAATTTCTTTGTGGCCTGAGAGATATTCTTCTATACATAACCCTCAAGATCAATCTTCTCCTTAAATTTGGATGTCATGTTTCTAGAGGGCGGTCCAGACGAAATCAACCTAATATAAAAACAAATAATTTTATAGCATTTTTAAAATTTAAACCTATAACTTAATTATAAACATATAGTGTTTCATGTATTTTCACTTACAGATTATTGACAAT